>CM076575.1:1018584834-1018830767 GCA_034641835.2 Pinus albicaulis | reverse complement strand
AGGGGCTCAATGAAGAAACTTACATGCATATCCTCTGTATTAAATGTTTTTACATAAAGATTAAGCTCTGTGGGAGCTTTTGTTGACCTTTGAGGCTCTGTGTGATGTCGGGGTTAATTTGCAGATATTATTTGCATTAATCTTCCCTGCAGAAGTAACTCTCTAGCTGCGCTGAGGCGAATATTTTGATTTGATCAACAACTTCGGCCCATGATTGAATGCTTTGAGGTACAGGTGGCGCCGTGGTAGCTAGAGGGATCAATTTGCCTCAATTTGTGGCGGTGGAGGGTTTCCTGTCGGTTAAAACACTTCAGATCTTCTTTAACCTGTGTTTTAAATTGGGGATTAGGCTTTTGATAATCATTCTTAGCCGTGATCCCCGCAAAATCTGTCTTTTAATCCTTTGCTTTGATAAATTTTGGTCTTCGTCACTGATACTCTTTGAATGTGCTTGATTCATGGTTTTTATGATGTACACGGCTGTGCAGGGGCGATATGGCATCAAAGCCTGAAGGAACACTGATGAAACGTGTTGTCAACACCATGTGATTATTTTCTTTGGTGAATCGAAGGTGGGAGGATTGTCATCCTCCGCCTTCGAATTTTCCTCGAAAAAAGGCCATAAAACCTCGAAACCCTGCAAAGTACAAAAAAATTATTATAAAATCCATGCATTTATAGGTTTATTGCTGCGGAGGCATGTGGAGGAAGCGTGGCCGTTGGATGGCATCATCCAACGGTCAGGATTGATCGGAGAAGGCGGAAGAAAGATTAAATCAGAGCCGTCGATCGGGCAGAGATCGACAGTCGAGTGCGAGGGGGAAAGTCAAAACGGAGAATTGTTGACTGGGTGACGGAATCAAGGCGATGGAATATGGACTGTCAATCTGCAGATCAGATTGACGGTGGAGATTAATTGGATGGCGCGCCGAGACCACGTTAAGCATCAGGCATCTTTGGCGAGCGATAGCCGTTGGATGACCCGCCCCAGATCAGACGGCGCACGGCAATATCGCTGGGGGTCTACGTACGAACGATAATGCGCGATGAGCAAGCGGTTTTGAAAAAGTACAGGGGATGCGTGTCATGCAATGTATGGAATCGCTGGCGATCAGGGAAAAACCGCCTTTGCCCAGAGGTAGTGCGATGAAAACCGCACTATTTCGTCAATCGGCTAGTGGAATGTGGGGACCACCAGGAGATGGAATCCGCACCGTCTGATCTGCAGATCATATCGACGGTGCGAAACGAATTAAATTTAAACCGACGGGGATTTATAATATAATAATAAAACCGATGAATTTTCAATATAAACCAAGGTTTTAAACTATAGCCGAGAAATATTAATACAAAACATGGCTTGGCGCCCGATTGTGGGGCCGCGGGCGCATAAGAAATGATGTGACTGAGGGTCGATGGGAAAAGGGGTCTAAGACTAAGCCCGAGGGGCTTAAGTCCAAAATGTGGGTTTTTAATGGTTTTCCAATGATTTTCAAAGGAAATGAGGGTTTCGAAAAAGTTTAAAAGTGGGTTTTAAACCTTATAAAAGTGGATTTTCATGAATGGAAGAAGAGAAATTATGAAAAATAGAGGAATTTATGGAGAAATAGGGAAGCAAATGAGGGTTAGTTTTGGAAGAAGGGGAAAAAGGGAAATGGTGCTTGCAACAATATTCTGGCTTGGAAATCAGCAGGATTTCTAAGTGTAAAAATGGGAATAGCAGTGAAGTTCGGACAAAGGATAGGCATGAGGCCTTCAAGAGTCTTCAAGAGCCAACAATTTTTAATAATAAAATTTGTCCCTTGAAGGCTCAAAAAGTCTTAGCCACCTTTTGATATAACAATGTTTATAGGTGGCTAACAGTGGCTCCACTTGGGGATGGTGCCTTCTTGAAGGCATCAAGAACTTCAGACTTGCATTCTCTGGGAGGCTGTGCCCGATCCATTATGTTCTCTAGGAGGCTGACCTGTGCCTGATCCATTATGTTCTCTGGGAGGCTGACATGTGCCTGATCCATTGGGCTACTTTCCCTTTGCTGAGATGACTTTCTCTGAAAACATATTAGCAATCATAAAAATAATGGATCTTCATCAATACAAAATTTCTACCTACCCAATCCTACTAATCTAACATTTTTTCTTCATTAGAGTGCACTTGGATTGGAAAACTCTTTTACAACATTTTATTCTTTTGAAAGCATAAAACTAATCTAATTCTACTCGTTATTTCTCCCTGAACTCAAATTAAAGAGTTGAGTTCAGATGCTTCTCTACCTATTCTACTATCTGTTGGGATTACACTGTCCAATAGATTTTAATTCTCTAAATTCTAAGACATAAATTTAAAAATAGTCAAGTCAAGATTAAGCTGTTTGACTTGCTGTGATCTATGGCATAAAAACAAGCTGCACATAGATTATTATTTTGCAGAAAATTAAATCAAAATGGAAGGCTTGAGATCTGAAATTTTTTCATCATGGCCTTCTCTTTTCTACAGCTCTGTTTTGACTCTTGTTTGAGCTGTTTTTCTTTGTTCTCGGGTTCAGATTTTGAGCTAATTAGAACCATATTTACATCTTTTTTGACTCAAAAAATAAAACAGATTTGAGTCAATTTCTCTTTGGAAACTTAGGCTCAGATTTTGATCATGTTTGAACCTTCAATTTCTATCCTAAACTATCTATTGATAAGCCAAGATTAAATAGTTTGGAAAATCAATTTCACTATCCTATCAGCAGAAAATTTAAAGCTAATTAGTCAAGATTAGGCAGTTTGACTACTAGAAGTGTGTTTTGTAGGAGCGACATTTGAGCTTGCACACTTTCAGATTTGTTTCTCTTTTTTTTTTTTTTGGTATGGGGCTATACCTTTCTTGTTTTCACAATCTGCCCTCTTTTCTTTCTTTTCTTTGTTTTTGTATTTTTGAATCTTTGATTTTTCTTCAAAGCAGAAAACAACAACTAACTACATGCTCAGAACTGAGCTTTATTGACATTCATATCTAACCTATTCTAATCATGGAGTATTTACATTTATCATATGATACAAAAATGCCAATGCAGCCAGCTGAGTAATGTCAAGAGGAAGTAGAAACTCTGGCTGCTTGTCAGAGGTATCCATAGAACATATTGAAGATTAACCTTCAATATCAAGGCTCTCACAGAAGGTGACAAATTTTCATGTCTCTGGCTCGTGCAAAGGATCGCTACTTGATAATTTGAGCCAGTTGGGATTTCCACATACTCTTCCATAGGATCAACAGAGAAAAGATGAAGATTCTCTTCTTTTTGTTCCTCTGTGTCTGGTAGATTGTCTGCTTCCAAGACTTCAGCTTTGAGGAGAATATCTTCAGAAAGTTGTTTGGAAGCATCATCATCTGAACTGGAGGACTCATCATATTTGGCAGTGTTGTCCTCTTGTAGCCCTAGTATGCTCTGGTTTAGTGGACTGTACTCTATGAGGAGGTTATTATATTCTTGAGCAAGGGTATGTTTAATTGCTTCCTCTTTTTCAAGAGAAAGCTCCTTGATTTCCACCTGCCCAAAAATTTCTTCGTTTCTTTCCTCCTCATCCTTTGAGCTGAAAGTCTGCTGATTCCCAATCACATGGAAACTATTACTGATGATATGAAATGAAACAGAGCAAAGATCCAATGAATCTTCACTCGCTTCTAGACTTTGAAAAATTTCATCATCAGTATCATAAATAGTCTGCACTGGCTCATTACTTCTTTGAAGGAACTGATCTTCCTCCCATAAATCTACTAATGATGATCCTACAAAATTAACTTATTTTTGGGAAGCATCATCACTAGATAGATAAAAATTAGGAGAATCACAAATATAAGTAATACTACCAATCAAACATGCTGGGTTATCAGTAGGTCCTTCTTCATTCTGATCTACAAAAGAACTTTCTAAATTTGTACAACAAAGTTCTCTATGTGAATGGGCAAGAATGTTTGTTTTGCAAAAATTTTCAGAGACTGACTGTTTATTAATAGTCTGATCTGTCTCTTTTTCTGTCAAAGGGGAAGATGTTTCTATGTTCCTTTGAACAGAAATACAACAGTTCTCTATCTCTTGCGAAGAATTATTTTGAGGCTGGATGTCTTCTTGAGCCTCGACTATAAGGGATGATGAATCAATATTTGAGTTTTCAGGGATATCTTGAGGAACATCCATTATTTCTTGGATCATCTCTTTCTCAACTGATTCATCTATATTCTTAAAAATTTTCAATAGGAGATTAAACTCATGAATGGCTGTTAAAAGATCTTCAGGATGCATCTCTTCCAAAGCTTCCTCATTATCTATAATGTGTTGGGTGATGTTTTGTGATGAATCATAATATATTGCACCCAATGATAATGATGTAGTGTTTTATTTATAGTTATCATAGAACACATATTCAAGGTCTCTTAAAGAAAACAAACTACTAGATCTTAAGCATTCATACCAATCCCTAGCTTTTCCTTCTAATGTTAACATGAACATTTTCATTAGGCAGTCTTCATGCCATTCAAATTTCAACCTCCATACATGTATGTGAAATTTGATAAGATGTAATAAAGGGTCATCAAACTTTTCACCTTGAAAAACAGGCAGGTTGTCATCCCAATTCACCTGGGGCATCTTATGTGAAAACCCAGGGATATGATCTCTACTCATTGGGGCATATCTTTGTTGTATTCTTGGAATCATTTTTGTAAATCAAGAAAGAGGTCACTGTGTCTATTCAATCAGTTCAGGGTCTTCTACCAGTGGATTCATTTGGTCTTTTGGGAGTTTCAGAGCGTGGAGTCACCAGGTGGAAGTTTTTAGCTCCTAAGGAGGTAAAAATTTTAATGGTCCACCACCATGTATTTCTTGTGGAGTTGCAAGATTTTAAGGAACTGATTTAGCTCTCAAGGGTGATCTGAAAACATTTGATAATTTGATCTTAGGAGACTTCTTAAGGATACCTTCTGGGTTATCAACTACTTTAGGTGGATCAGGGTCAGGATAGGCTCTAGTGTGAATCTTTCTAGGAGCCACTACGCTGTGTTTTTCAGACCCGAATAAACAAGACAAGTTCAACTAGGTATGCCAATATTTAAGAGGTTAACTAATCTGTTTACAAAAATTTCAATCCTACAATCTTCTAACTGAGTTTGAAAGATATTACAACAATAAGGGTTCTTCTCAGTGGAGTCTTAAAGTCTGTTAAGGATTGTGGAGTCGCCAAGTGGAATTTTTTAGCTCTTTTCAAAGGTAAAAGGTTTTATGGCCCACCACCATGTTTATTGGATACCAATCTGGAATATTTTTAGGTTTTATGAGTTATTTTTCGGTTGTATGGTTTTTAAGAATAACCTAACTTTGTTTCAAAACTTTGCTATGGTTAAAACTTAAGAGACAAAGACAGTCTACTCTTATGGCTAAGCCAACTGATTTTTCAAGGTTAGATAAAGACTTATGGGAATCCTAGGGCTTACCTAGTTTGTCACTGATTCAGACAAGTTCTATCATGATTACCATTCTTTGGTAGTGCTTGAAAAAGCTGCTTTTGAATCACAATTTTTGTATGAAATTTTTAAGGGGAACCTGAGATTATATTTAGGTTCTCCCTAGTGGAGTCACCAGAAATGTTAGGAATATGTAATTTTAGCAGTTTGGTGAGACTAAAACTACAGAAGCAACATCGTTTCAACCAAATTTGGGATTCTAGGATCTAGCCCTCCTGAATCCGGAGAGGGATCTCTCCAATATGTACAAAGATGGATTTGTCTTTGAAGTTCGGGGGTAATAATATTAGGCTAGTTATGAAGGCCAAGGGTTTATTTGTTTTTTGGATGGTTTAGCATGATTATTATTTTGAGGAGAAAGTTCTAAGTGCAAAAATTTTCAAAGGTGAGAAGTTGCAAGTGAATAGAATAGCTTAGGCTAAAAATATAGATATAACGTTGGTTTTTAGTCCATTGGGCTATGGAGTCATAACAGGGCTTTAATTGAGCAACAACATTAAGAGTGATCCAAGGGGCAAGTCATCTACATCACAAGATTATTTGAGATTAGAGTGATGGAATGGAAACAATAAAGTGTTGGAGATGATGGAAACTGATAATAATTTCACAAAGGATTTATAGTCAGTCCAAGCAAGAAAAGCCTCTTAAGTAACTGTTTAAAACCAACCAAGAACAGGGCTAACCATAAAATTTCTTGGGCAAGTTTGTATTAAAGCAGCTTAATTGAAAAACAATCCGGTAATCCACATAATTACCTTCAGAAAGTATGAAAACACATAAGAGAAACAAAGTGTAACTTAAGATCAGATAAAGTACTTTTAAACCTATTCTACTTTCAGTCAATCACCAAGGGAAACTTTCAGAATCTGCTTTTGGAGAAAAACTAGGTCCAGGGCACACCATATCTTCCATAGTCATCTTTAATAAGCAAATAAGGAAAATAACTTTCAAGAAACAATGTTTAAAGCAAACAGTAGGACGAGGGAACTCCAGCATTACTAACTGCTTAAACTATATTAAATCATTCTTAAATAAACAAATTAGAGGAAAACATTGAGATAAAGCTTTCAGTTAGAGAAGGTTACTGATATATAGTAGGTCCTAACTCTATAAATGCTGTCCTTTATCAGAGAATAGTGAACAATATGACATACATAGAAGGAAAACAATAACAAATAAAGAAGCACTTCACCAGTGATATAGACCAGGATCCCAAGAAACAACTTGTTTATTGATGTCAAATCAGTTATAGTACTCAGGTCCAATGTTTCAGTTTAGCAATCATCTTCACTATTCAGCCTATCTAATCTATCACAAGCAGAGCTCCAAGGGCCAGTGAACACTATTTACAATCAGAAGTTTTTTTCTCAAATATATTTCCAAGTTCTGCAACCAACCCCTCACTCATCTTCTGAAGAAGTATATACAGAAGGATGAGGAGGTGAGATCTGATAAAATATCTCAACTAAAATTAATATAGACTTAAATGGTTTCTGGGCCTTTGAGGGGCTCAATGAAGAAACTTACATGCATATCCTCTGTATTAAATGTTTTTACATAAATATTAAGCTCTGTGGGAGCTTTTGTTGACCTTTGAGGCTTTATGTGATGTCGGGGTTACTTTACAGATATTATTTGCATTAATCTTCCTTGCAGAAGTAACTCTCTGGCTGCGCTGAGGCGAATATTTTGATTTGATCAATAACTTCAGCCTCTGATTGAATACTTTGAGGTACAGGTGGCGCCGTGGTAGCTAGAGGGATCAATTTGCCTCAATTTGTGGTGGTGGAGGGTTTCCTGTCGGTTAAAACACTTCAGATCTTCTTTAACATGTGTTTTAAATTGGGGATTAGGATTTTGATAATCATTCTTAGCCGTGATCCCCGCAAAATCTATTTTTTAATCCTTTGCTCTGATAAATTTTGGTCTTCGTCACTGATACTCTCTAACTGCGCCCAATTCATGGTTTTTCTAATGTACAGGACTACGCAGGGGCGATATGGCATCAATGCCTGAAGGAACACTGATGAAACGTGTTGTCAACACCCTGTGATGATTTTCTTTGATGAATCGAAGGCGGGAGGATCGTCATCCTCCGCCTTCGAATTTTCCTCGAAAAAAGGCGATAAAACCTTGAAACCCTGCAAAATACAAACAACTTATTATAAAATCCATGCATTTATAGGTTTATTGCTGCAGAGGCATGTGGAGGAAGCGTGGCCATTGGATGGTATCATCCAACGGTCAGGATTGATCGGAGAAGGCGGAAGAAAGATTAAATCAGAGCCGTCGATCACGCAGAGATCAATGGTCGAGAGCGAGGGGGAAAGTCAAAACGGAGAATCGTTGACTGGGTGACGGAATCAGGGCGATGGAATATGGACCGTCAATTTTCAGATCAGATCGACGGCGGAGATTAACTGGATGGCACGCCGGGACCACGTTAAGAATCGGGCATCTTTGGCGAGCGATAGTCGTCGGATGACCCGCCCCAGATTGGACGGCGCACGACAATATCGCTGGGCGTCCGGATACGAACGATAATGCGCGACGAGGAAGCGGTTTTGAAAAAGTACAGGGGACGCATGTCACGCGAAGTATGGAATCGCTGGCAATCAGGGAAAAACCACCTTTGCCCAAAGGCATTGCGATGAAAACCGTGTAGTTTTGGCAATCGGCTAGTGGAATGTGGGGACCACCGGGAGACGGACTCCGCACCATCCGATCTGCAGATCAGATCAACGACGCGGAATGAATTAAATTTGAACTGGCAGGAATTTATAATATAATAATAAAACTGACGAATTTTCAATATAAACCAAGGTTTTAAACTATAGCCAAGAAATATTAATACAAAACATGGCTTGGCGCTCGATTGCGGGGCCGCGGGCGCATGGGAAATGATGTGACTGAGGGTCGATGGGAAAAGGGGTCTAAGACTAAGCCTGAGGGGCTTAAGTCCAAAATGTGGGTTTTTTATGGTTTTCCAATGATTTTCAAAGGAAATGAGGGTTCCGACAAAGTTTAAAAGTGGGTTTTAAACCTTATAAAAGTGGATTTTCATGAATGGAAGAAGAGAAATTATGAAAAATAGAGGAATTTATGGAGAAATAGGGAAACAAATGAGGGTTAGTTTTGGAAGAAGGGGAAAAAGGGAAATGGTGCTTGCAAAAGTATTCTGGCTTGGAAATCAGCAAGATTTCTAAGTGTAAAAATGGGAACAACAATGAAGTTCGGACAAAGGATAGGCATGAGGCCTTCAAGAGTCTTCAAGAGCCAACACTTTTTAATAATAAAATTTGTTCCTTGAAGGCTCAAAAAGTTTTTAGCCAAAGATTTGGTATAACAAATATTATAGCTAGCTAACAATAATCAACCATAGGGTCAAGTCACTTGACCATGTTTATCATCACCCCACCTCGCACATGATAAACATTCTCGTTAGCTTTCCAGAGCCTCACCCTCCATGGTGTCCATCACTCAAGTAGATCATACATCGAATGTATGAATTCATGGCCATAACATCCAAGTACTAGAAGCACTTCATGTTCATCCATACATCATGCATTTGTCAAGTTTTACCATGTCATGATAAAACCTTTTCCCGAACTACCATTTTCGCAAGGCATCGAACATGCACCACCACGTCTCGCATTTCGCCTACCATACCTCCATCAAGATAGCCCATCTACTTCACTACCCTCGCACCGAGACTAAAAAAATGGGGGCTCCCATCCTCCGCAAAACACATTCCTCACATAATCAATGAGTGATCATTTTCATGTTTTTGGGGCACCCATCTCTCGTGTTTGTACATCCAAACCAATTTTATATTCTTTTGGCAAGTGTACAAAGATTGTTTAGGAGAACCATCCCACCCATCCATCCACTCTTCTCTTGCAGCAAATTCCTAATCACCCTTGGGCTGGAGCTCACATCCTTCACCTGGGGCCACCATGACATTCATAACAAAATATACTCACCCTGGGAACGTCCTACCGACTCCAAGGCTTTCTCTCACCGTAAATTGTTATGACTCGTCGTGAATTGCATTTAAAAGCTCCGACCTTGGGCCACCGAAATCCTATCATAATTTTTCAACAATTTCTCACCATCATGCCTATGTTAACCTATCATACCCCACTCGCCATATCAGAGACCCCGGTCCTCGCACGTGATTTTCTTCGGTTGGTTGAGACTTCCTTCTTGTCGAATTCAACAACCATTTTCCAAGAAAGAAGTAGTACCTTGGATGGCTCCTCATCTCAAATAGGGGCATTCTCAAATCGCACTATGGGAAATTAGCATTTCCTATCGATGTCATCTATCTCTTGTAATTTGACCACAACAAAAGTTTTCATGTCAAGATGGTATCTAACTTCACAACCATTACACTTTGTTAGAAATCATCGAAGACCCGTGCCATCATAAGCATCTCTTTCATCAATGTTTACACTAGAAGTTCCCGCCTCATAAACCCATGCATACAATGAGAATTAATATAAAAATACTCCATACCAATATTATGCACGTGGGCACTTCATTTAACCTATTATCAAAGAAAAAATGCCCCCGAGGGCGTTATCAATCGTCTTCATAGACTAAATCAAGATATCGCTACCATACAAGTGACACAAACAACAATTTCATCTCTGGCTACAGGGCTTCAACTAGTGTTATAGCATCATTTCTCACCTTGACATGATTCATGATTGCTACATGGCTTTATGGGCACCCATTTCCGCGTACTTGGACAAATTCACTTAAAAACAATGCTGAAAATCCTTCATACGCGACCATGCCCGTGTTTTCCGCGTGTATACGCGAGTACGCCTAGACTTTTCCGCGTATTCCATTTTAATGATTAAAAAAATATATAAAAATGCCTAATTTCGCGCCGGGCTGATGGTTACCGGTAGTTCAACCACCCCACTCGTGGCCAACTCGTTTCCAACTCGCTGAAACTACTCGAGGGACTATAAACACCTCATATGTATGGCCTAAGGGGGAGAGAGAATTATTATTATTATACTCCGTTGGTTCCCTATCCAAGTCCGATTCCCCGTGCCTCCCGTACCTCTCAGCTCATTTTCAGAAACCCTTGTTTCCTTGAGATACACATCCCTTTGTGTTATCTCGTATGCACTCATTTGGAAGGAGTCTTAGCGAGGCAAGGGCCGGACGGATCGACGACGGCTCGCGAAGGCCTTGGAAGGATCAGCAGATCTCTCCACTTACTTTGTACGTACTATTTTTATAATACGTAAGTATCATGTCAGTTCTCGAAGTAAACGTGTTAGTGAATGCTTTAATGTATGAAGAATATTTGTTATACAAGCATTTATGATGATTTATTTAATGTTTTATATGAATCTCACTAACATATAGAGTAGAAATATACCGTACAACTTGTCCTTTGTGCCGGTTTCTTGTATTTCGTGTGAAAGAGGAAGGACGGTTGCAGTGGAGTTTGAACTCCACGGATTCAGCCTAAACGTAGGACCAACTCCGGTAAACCTCTCGTTCGCTCTATTTCGTTTTCATGACCGTGCATGATCGTGTGAGTCTCTCGTTAAGTAGTACGCCCTCGCTCCGTGGAGGTTGAATCCCAACCAACCTCTAGGTGTTAAATCCCCGAAACAGAATCGGCGACTCCGCCGGGGATCACATTTTTGTGATTCTCCCCGTTGGGTTGTTTCAGTCGTTTGGGTAGGCCACGCTTTTCCGTCTTTACAAAATTAGCTTGCTTTTCACTACTCCGAAGCTTTTATACCTTTCCCGTACTTGTATTTTTTATTTTTCATTATCTTTCGTATACGTGTATTTTCAGACACAACAAGAAAGATACCCGCGAGTTTGTGTAGAAGGAACCGCGTATACGCGGGTTTCCCTCAACACGCACGCGTATACACGCCCGTTGCATAACCGCAAGGTCGCGTATACCTAGGCTGAATTTGAAACTTCAAGATTCTGGTGTTTTTGGTCTTTTCTCGTCGTGGGAGGCCTCGTGTTTGCGTGTCTTTTACTTACCGGAGTGTGACAGAAGTAGGTTTTAAGTCTTGGTTCTCTTTCGTTTGTCCGAAAACCGATCTTTTGGCGAAGTGTTCTTGTTGGTGCTAGCACTCCCGGATTGAGTTCCAAGATCGCTTTCCGAGCGTTCTGGTCGTTTTCTTGCTTTACCTCTCGTAACAGAGCCTTTGCTCACCGACTCACTCCCTCGTCTTGTGTTGTGCTTCGTATCATGTTTTGCTTTGTTATATGTTTTCGATTGGTTTTCTCGAGTTTCATAAGCTAGGGTTTTGTTGCATTTTTCGAAGATCTTTTCTTGTTTCTTTGGAGTTTTGTATTGCAACAAATTTGCACTATTTTCTCGTCGTCCGATTGAGTTTTTAGTCTTCCGTTGCCCTTATTGATCTTGCCTTCTCGTCATTAGTTTTATAAGGTTTGGGGGCATAGTTGGAGTTTATGCTTCAAATTCGGTCTTGTTTTGGCTTGGATTGAGATAGTTGTTCTTGGTTTTCTTGAAGCTCTTGTTTTATAAATCAAAAGCCCAAAAACATTTGTTTTGCTTTTTGTTTTTGCATATCAAAAACTCAAAAAACATTGTTTCTTGTTTTTGTTTTTGTTGTTGCCTTTTTCATTTTCGTTTGACTTCATCTTTTGGGACTTTAGTGAAGTTTCTCGTTTCCTAGTTTCCCGCTGATTGTGAAGGGAGGTTGTCTTTGATTTCTTCTTCTTCTTGTTGAGTATTTTGGTGTCTTATATTAAGAGTTCTTGTTTGCAAGAATTAGCTTTCCTGATATCAAAAGATTAGTTGAAACTGGAGGAGCCTTTGGGAAATTTCACCTTGTTTCAAGGGACTTTCTCTTCGCATCTTAGAATTTACATGCTAGTGGTCATTGCATTAGGTGCATTGAATCATTTAGTTAGCTTTAATTTTTGTGCGTGTGAGTTTGTAATTCGAAAAGAAAAATACATTTTTAGCCTCGTAGAACTTACATAGAAATTGCTCTTCATCGAAAGACTAAGAATCGCATGTGCATGTAGTCGTGTTTTTATTAATTTCTTTTGCGTCGTAACATCATTGGTTTCAACTCCATATCCTTATGACTTAATACAACAAATTTCAAAATAAGCGATTAAATCTAAAATCAACTAGCAAGTTTTTATTTAGTGTCAATCACCAACTAGCTAGGTTGTAGGGCCTTGAATAGGAGAGAGGAGAGTTAATCCTCCAAGGCCGCTCAAACAAACATAGAAGTTTACTAATTGAGCGAAATCCAATTCCGGGAGGTGGATCGGGGAAAGCTCTCATCCGAGAGTCAAGCGCGAGGGGAAGTGAAGGTTAAGAAGAGGGATACCCCCTCCGATTAGCCGAATCTAACCTCAAGACCGTTCCGCCCAGCCTTTCCGATACGGATTGGTGTCCATAGTTGTCGTTCCTAGGTTCCGCCTGTGTGACTCGCGGGGGAATACCCGTGTACCCGAGGCGTACGTCGCATCACTTCCTGCCACATTTCCGGGGGTGCCCTTGCTTGGGTGCTTGGAGCCGGCAAAGGCCGTTGTTAGAGATCGCGCGTAATCGGCTTCGATACTGGCCAGTTGCTCGGGCCCTAATCATCCCGTACCGTCGAAGGTCCTATACTTCGCTCGTATTTTGGTGTCCTGTCCTCATTAATCTTGTTTTAAATACTTGGAGGTCGTTTGCTTGTCGTTTCTCGTGTTTTGATTTTAGTGAGTGCTCTTTGCTCCTAGCTTGCCTAGCTTTACACTTTTCGAGTCTAATATAATAAATTTGTAAAAGTGGCCGATCGAAGCGCCGACGTTTGTGAGAGTCCGGGGTTATCTCCCGAGAGTGCGCAGCCTTCTTCGAGAAGGCGTAGGAGCGATCTAGCAGGTGGTTTTTCACCTTCGTAGAGTCCGACGTTGTGGAGAGAGATCCTCCACTAAGGTCCGTTCCTTTGTCGATTCCGGTGTCGGTTCCGAGAGGAGCGTTTCGCTCACCTCGAGGGCATTGCTTCCTCAGAGGAAGATTTTCGGGGATAGAAGACATACCCGAGCCTCATACCACAGTCCATCTCCTCCTTCCTCTTGATCATCCGTTTGTTATAGAGTACACCTGGACCGGAGTCCGAGAGACCGCCGATCTTCCTTATCTTTCTTATCTTTCGATGGCCACGACCGGGGAACACGGCTTCTACCGTGAGTGTCATGGCATTCGACCCCGGTCAGAGGCAGTGGGCACTCTTGCTCTATCTTCGAGTGTTTCTAGCACTCGCTATGTTTGGCTCTCGGGTTCGACCCGGCCATGCTTCTCAACTGTCCCTTTGTTTCCAGGGATGTCCATTAAGAAATCCCTCTTTCCTTTACCGCCTGCGTGCAGCCGGGATCTACGCCCATGTCTAACATGGCTAGTGGATCACCTTCTTTCGTGTTTCCCTTTGGGACCGGGCATATTCCCAGTCCTAATCCGTCTTTAGGTCGTTTCCTACGTCCCGACCCGTGCCTTAATCCTTGCCTCAGGGCCGAGTTCGGCTTCTTTTGCTGTGGATGGAATCCTATGTTTGCAACGTCGAGGGCGGGGGAAACGCTTCATCGCGAGTCATCCAGGGAATGCTTCTTTCCCTCGCATCGAGTGCTTACTTCTCGCATTTTTCTCCTCTATCTAATGCATAACCCTACCAGGGCTTACATCTTCTCGCTCAATACTTCGCCGGGGGGAACTAGTCCGGGTCTTGGTAACTCCTACCGTGGGGAGGAGTGTCTCTTCTCCGTTTTCTACGGTCCCTTTCCGGGCAAACCGGTGCCTCATCAACCATAAAAGGCTATTCTTTTCGTAACGTGGGAAATCCATCCCATCACATGGAATTCCTCGGTGCCCGCCGCGATTACCATTTCTCGTGCAACGTTAAACTTGCCGTACTTGGCGAAGTTAACTAATGACCCGATTCAAAAGATAGTCCGGTTGGCCTCCGTGCTCCAACCAAACTTCCTTCGTACATTCCTAAGTTTGAAGGTAAGAATGGTGAAGGTCCGGCGTACCATGTCACCACATTCCACTTATGGTGTTCATCCAACTCTCTCGATCGACGATTCGATTAGATTGAGATTATTTCAAACGCACTTTAACCGGAAACGCCGCGAAGTGGTACATGTAGCCATCGGGGGCGCCGCCACATTTGGAGAACTCGGGTCGTCACTTTTTCTTAACCATTTCATTGCCCGTCGATATGAGGCCGGGACCGAATCCCCGGCTAATTTTGCTGTGATGAGGCAACTCACATTTCTCGACCATATTCAGAATGGGAGGAGAAGGAAGAGGCTTATCAAAGCCCATATTCCGTGAGTTCTTTTCTCGAGTGGTTTTTGAAATCGTCACCAGATATTTCAAAGGATGTATCCATGTCGTGGGTATATTCCGAGAGCAAAGTATCTTAGGCCTGCATAGCTAGAGTTGATCTATTCTCGCCCTCCGGCATGCGCGACAAGTATTTGCCTAATGCCTCGCTCCAAATTGATCTATCGGAACCCAAACCCGGTCCGCATGGTGACGGACTTGCCTGACGAAGCGCAGTAGTGCACTGTACCGTTTTCAATTGCGCGCTGTCTTTACACCGCTTTTCCGGTCGCCGTGCTCGTCGTATTCTTCACCTTCCCGCCTTGTCCATTAATGTCATTCCAATCTTCCTCGAACCCAAAGGGAATCAACAACCGATGGGAAGAAGAAGGACGAAGGAAGAAGAAGGGCAAGAATGGGAAGGGCAATGCAAATAAGACCAACGAGCGTGTTGGCGAAGGGCAAAAGGAGAAAAAGAAAGTTGCTTCGTGCAAGCTTTGAGCCGGGAGACCATCTCACGCATCTTTGCCCAAAAATTCAGATGCTTCCGCCGCCTCGTTATCTCAAGCAAGGTTCTTCTAGTTCCTCGTGGCCGTGCTAACAAACCCTTTTCCCCAAGGGCGCAATTAATTGCCGGGCGCGAATCGTAACTCGGGGCTTCGGAGGTCCTCGTGAAGGGGAAATTCCGTCGACATCTTTATGATGAGTGCTCACGTGGATGTCGCTACGAGATCCCGTGATTATGGCGGAGAGGAATCTTCGAAAGCTAAGGAAGTTCCCGATGCTACCGAGCCGCTTCATATCACGAAGCCAATCGTCGAGTCTATGCCCCTGGGATAATCGAAGGCATCCTCTAAGCGGTCAACGATCAATCCGAACATGAGGGTCGCCTAGAACTACTCGATTGTAGAAGATCCGGCGCAGTCCTTGTGCTATGTCGCCTTAGAGGTACCTGGGCCTTGCAGAAACCGTTCAAATACAGTTAAGCTTGCTCATCGCCATTGGAGCTAGATCCGAAAAAATTCTTCGATTACCTTTGATATGAAGAATTTTAAGAAGAGACTTCCTCATCATATGGCCTTCCATATTAAATCATCGTACTCTAAGACTAATATCTTTCGCACGGTCGTTGATGAGGGTGCTTCTACTTGCGTGATGTCTCTCGCATGCCGGAAGACACTAGATCTCCCCAGCCGTTCCATCTAGCACTATTCTTACCGCATTCTCCGATGGCCATTCTCATAGGCCCCATGGTTGTCCCGCTTTGCCTATCCGTTGGGGCAAAACCGTTAACATAGAGGTTGAGGTAGTAGATGTACTCTGACTACAACCTTCGTTGGGGAGGAACTCGGATATATGATATGGATGCCATTGCATCTTCACTATTTCGATAGTATGTTTCCCCCACCAAGGGGAGGATAGTTACGGATCAACCGGACCGTCCTCTCGTAGACTCGGATGCGCCTCCCGACTCATCCGTCCCTAAGTTGGACAATACTAAGGCACCTATCGAGAATCCGGGGAGTTGAATGTATTCTTCCTCGATGGGATATTTTGATCTTCCTCCTCCTAAGGTGTCTATCATCGTTACTTCATCCTCCAAGGCTCCTTCGAAGAGAGTTCTTTCGAACTCATTATTTTTCGACCTTTGGACCTTACCTTCCCCAACCGCCACTTTGGAGGAAGGGCAAGGGTGGAATGGCATTCCCGATTTCTCGCAACTCGAGATTGCATATCAGTCCGTTGTTGACACCGCAGTCTCTGATCTTAGCCTCCTCTTTCGCCGAAGAGTTGGATGGTGATGGCTCCTCGCTGACGCTTACTTCTTCTTCTCGCTCAGATTGTTCAGACACCACTCATCCGAAGAGGCCATCCCGGAAGCAATGATGTGTATAGAGAGACCGTGGGATGACTGCATCATCGGTCTTACTTCCTACCCGACTTGAGCGAAGTCGGCTAGTTTTCCAAGTCCTCGCCCCCGGACTCGTTCACCCGCCTCGAGCCCCCTTAGGCACCAAAGACAAAGCCGAGGCCGAAGGGAACATGGCTGTGATCTCTCCGACTATCCCGGAACATTCTGTGAATCCCAACATTATCGAGAACGTTTTCATTGAGCCGAATGTTCCCGTGAAGAAGTTCAAATCTATACCGAGCTCTTCAAAGAGTATAGGGATGTTTTTGATTGGTCTTATGAGGAAATGCTCGGCATAGATCCATCTATTGTCCGTATGAGATCAAGACGTATGAAAACGCTAAGCCGGGCCAGTAAAACTTCGGGCCCGCTAACTTAGGAAGGCAGCAGCTATCAAAGTCAAGTTGAAAAGTCGCTTAAGGCGGGATTCATTTTCCTTAGCCTTCCGACCGAATGGGTTTCAAACCCCGTTCCCGTTGGATAAAAAGCAAGGAACAATTCGAAAGGTGTGTACCGATTTCAGACCCGAATAAGGCGTGTCCTAAAGATAATTACCCCACACCCTTCATTGATCAGATTATTGATGAGTGTGCGTGTAACGAAATTTTTCCTTCATGGACTCGCTTTTCTCCGGTTACAATCAAATTACTATCCGTCCGTAAGATCAACATAAGACCACATTTATTTGTCCCCGGGGTACGCGTTTGCATATAAGAAAATGCCTTTTGTCCGAAAAAATGCCGGAGCCACTTTTCAGCGGGCTATGTCGTACGCCTTCCACGACATCAAGAAAATTATCGAGGCATACTTAGATGATCTAGCCGTCTATTCTCGAAAGAGGATGGATCATCCAGATACCTCCGCAAATATTTGAGAGATGTCGTTTATAAAATTCGTTTGAATCCGAACAAGTGTTGCCGCGGTAACATCCGGTCGGCTGTTGGGATTTATCGTGTCTAGTGAAGGGATAAGGGTAGATCCTTCAAGGTTGAGGCAATACTTCTATTGCCCCCGTCTTCAATCCGTCGCCTTCAAAGTCTCCAAGGGGAAGTCTAACTTTCTTCGAGGTTTATCGTTAACTACGCCGAGATTACAAAGGGATATATGAGATCGTTGGAAGAAAGGAGTCCCTTTTCTTTGGGACGACTATGCTCAACGTCATTCGATGCCTTGAAAAAGACATCGACTCGCTCCTTTACCGAGTCCACCCGATTATAGCAGAGATTTTCTTGTATCCGGCTACAATCTACCATTGGTATGGTTCGTTCAGAGGATGATGCTCTCGCTGAGCATGTTATTTACTACCTTAGTCGAGGATCGGGTAGGACCTCGAATCGCGATACACCCCGATAGAAAAATTAGCCCAAGCAGCTAGCCTGAGGCCGTGCGCCGACTCCCGCATTATATTATTCTTCGCAAAACTTATGTCTTGGTACCGCCAATCCATTTCGCCTTTGTCCTTCAAAGCAGGCGAGTGATTGGGGGCAAATATAATAGATGGATTGTGATTTTACAAGAATTTGATCTAGAGTTCATGTCCGCCAAATCCAAGAAGTCATTAGTTTTTGCGGAATTGATCTCCGAGTTGCCTCGTGGAGAGGCGATGATCTATGATGAGTCCTTCTCCGACGAACACTTTTTCCCCGATCTCTCCACAAGATCCTTGGTATGGGGACATCATTGTATATTCCGTACCGCGAAGTTTCCCTCTTCTTTTTCGAAAGATGAGCGTCGTAAGTCACACACACTTAGCCAAAAGTTATCTGATTATTGGTGATGCTTTGTACCGTCGAGGGGTCGATTCAATCCTAAGACGCCGCTTAACTTTCGAAGAAGCCGAGGTCGTGCTTAATGATTCTCGGCGGTGGAGCCAGGGCCGATTATCGTGCTCACATGTGCCTCAAAAATTTTGCGTGCCGGCTACTTCGGCCCTCGATTTTCAAAGATTGTATTGAATCTACCAAGAAGTGTCATCCTTGTCAAGTGTATACCGAAAAAATGCGCGCTCATCCGCTCCGCTTTTTCCGCCTCGTTACCTATTTGCCCCTTTACAAAGTGGGGTATGGATTTATACTACTTGTAACCCGCCTTCGGCAAAAGGTCACAAGTACATTATCGTAGCGTAGACTACTTACGAAGTGGGTTGAAGCTATGCCTACCTTTGGGAACGATGGTGAGACCGCAAATTTTTCTTTCTTCAACCAAGTCATTGCTCGTTTCGGTATACCTAGAGAGATTGGTCACCGACCATGGCAAGCCACTTTCAGAACAAGATGATGGCTGAGTTGGCTCTTAAATTGGGTTTCCTACAGAGCATTCATCTCCATTATCCTCGTGCCAATGGCTGTGTGGAAGTCAGAATAAGTCTCGCAAAGACAATTCTTCAATCTGGACGATCGATAAACATAGATCCAACCGGCACATTGCGGCTTTATCCCGCACTCGGGGTACAGACGTCGCTAAACCGCAACCGGCTTTACTCCGTTTCCGCTAGTCCACGGGGTGGAATCCGTATTTCCCATCGAATGCGAGATTCCTTCCCTTAAACTCGGTCGTTGAGCTTCTTCCGACACTTCTAGTCCGCGCAGCGGCTTCTTCATCCGGAACATCTCGATGAGCAAACCGTCGAGATGCCGCCACGTTGAACGGCTACTACAAAAACCGAGTCAAAGTCCAAGACGATAAGGTGGTTAAGCCTAGGGTCTTTTCCGAAGGTGACCTTGTTTTGGTCTATGCCCAGAAAAGGATGCCTTCAAAGGTGAAAGTTTAAGTCGATGTGGTATGGCCCCTATATCGTCAAAAAGGTCCTTAAGAAAGGAGCGTATACCTTGGTTGACTTCGAAGGAACAGTTGTCGCGAGCCTCGAAAAATGGGCTCTATCTCAAGAAGTATTATGCCTAGGCTTAGCCCCGGCATTTTTCTTTGTATATAGTAGTTTTTTTGTCTTGTACATATCCGTTTGATTTTCGATTTTTGATGGGATGGTGATGTTTGGATCTCGCTTGGCAAAAAGTTGTGTTGATGTCATGAGTCATTATGGTTTCGCCGATGGTGCTAGTAGACACACCCGGAACTTAGCTTCCGCGGTTTGGGTGCTTCACTATCCTTCCCACAACAGTTGGTACTGGAAGAGGGGTCCGTACTGTCCTCGCTTCCAATAACGTAGCGTATCACACCTACTATTCATCTACTCGCAGGCAATATCTTTGGGTGTTGATTCGTTGGTAGTTTTCTTGGACTCCCCACCGTGGTGTCATAGCTGAACAACACTTATCGGGTACGAGATCCGGCTTTATTACGATTGTTCTTGAGGGTACGTTTGTTACAAAGGTCATTTCAATTCTAACATTCATTCATATTCCCATTTACAATTGGTTTGCTTCGACTCATTAGCTAATCAAGCTTTAGATTGGCATATTAATCATTCAATACAATAAAATCTAATCATCAAAAACATCATACATTTGATACATTTATCACATCACATCAAAATATCGCCGTATATATATCATTTCGCATGTCAAAAACTTTACAAAATTTTCACAGATCCATCAATGCCGTACAAAACTCGGGCTTATGCCCCATCATGTTCGGGCCTCAAAAAATATACAATTATCCAATATAAAAATCGTCGAATCCCCGAGGACCCCGCCAAAGATTCCTATAGAACATCACCGCAAAGGCCACATGGCGGGAACGCCTAACCAAATTCCGGGTACTCCTACAACCCGGCCTTCCGGACTCGCTCGGCAAGTCCTCCATGTGCTGTACCGTAGGGATTTGGCGGGTTAGTCCCTCCAAGTTTTCCAGCGGGCCCGGGAGGGTCCGGCTGTAATCCGCCGTCTCTCGCTTCACCTCTCGCGGCGCCGTTGTGACGTGCTAGGCCCTCGTGACGCATCGGTCCAACATCCGAAACATGATCATTTTTATTGTCGGGCTATTCGAATCTAATCCAAAAACATGTTTGTTTTTCATTTTTCATACATATTTAAAAAATCCAAAAAAAAATCACATAAGTTAAAAATTTTGAAAAAAACTTACCGACCGCTCCCCATGCCGCACCGGTGGAAGTACTAGATCCGGATCTCCTCGGAAATCCATCCCGGCATAGGGATATCATCTACCGCGATGATCCGTTCTCTCCACCATAAGAAGAACTCATCATCCTGCAGTTCGGGGGTACCCTCGCTGCCCCCGCCCTCTTCATCAGTTCCGCCCCCAACCAGTACCCTGTCCCGAGGGGTCGCCGATAGTTGAGATGACTTTGGGTCTCAAAGCCGGAACTCTCTCGAAGAAGAATGTAGTCAAAATGGTTCCATAGCCAAAGTGTTTTGTATGTGTTTGCGACCGGAGGTCAGCTTGTTGTTTCCATGTTCGCATGTGGCAAGGCACCAATCATACACATGAATTAAGCACTCTGGCCAGCCTATGCTCATGTGCGCCCCCGGACGCCCGATGCAAAGGAGTGCGCATCCTCGCCACCGATGGCAGTTCAGAGCATCTTCATGTAAGTCTCCCATATCTCCTCGACTGCAATCAAGGTGCCTACTTTCTTGAATTCCTATGCAATAGAGTTGGACATAATCCTCCACGGTTAACCCTCCCGCAGGCTTTCTCTGCAGCAGCATCCACCCATCGGGTCTCCTCCGGAGAGTCCAAAGGATGAAGCATATATATTCCACCTCTATGCGTAGTGGCATTTGATCAATGATGAAACAATCCCCGATCCGGCTCCCAATAATTTACCAAACATTTCAAGCAATCTCACATTACTTTTCATATTGGGCATTTTGAAAAATTTGAATAATCCACAGCTTCTCGTGAGGACGTTTTCTTGTGTCGCGCGGTCTTCCATGACCTCTTGGTCTACCGCACTATGCTCGCGTTCCCTCCATGAAATTGTCATCCCGCAAAAAATTCATTAAAATTTGCATTAGAAACTCATTTTTTGAAATTCGGACTTGCGCATACGCTTGCTCACAGGTACGCTCGCGTATACACGCGACTTGCCTCTTTGAACCCGCGTATGCGCAGTACGCGTTTTTTAATAAGGGTTTCCAGTAAAAATCCACTTAATTTTTAAATTTTAAACCGACAAAATGAATCAGGATGAATAAGGAGCCCACCTCCGAAGTTTCGCCGACTCCGACGTGCGATTGTTGTCGATTTCGACGAAACAAGTTTTTAGCTCCGCAGCTCTTCCAAATCAGCTATGCAATAATGAACCAATTGAGAGGTAATTTGTGTATTTATGGCTATGGGGACCAGAAAATTTTTCGCAAAAAATTTCCTTGTGCTTATTTTTTCGATCCGTCTTATGTCGTATAACTCGATTGCTTCGAAGTGCCTGCTTTTGGTATATTTGTGCACATTTTGACATTTTTCGAGATTTTTCCTTGCTTCTCGCCCATGTGTTCGTACCTTCACGGTGTATATGATCTTTGATCGGCATATAGGTTAGAATCACTTTCCGTTGCATCTTGCATTCTAGCCTCCATACCGATCACTTGCCTTAGGTCGTATCCCATTAGGTCATGAGTATTATACCCATTTCACTCGCCGATTTTTAAATCATGACTTGATGGTAGAGCCTTCCCTTACATGGGCTTCCTAGTTAGTTCCTCGCTATCACTTGTTGCCCATGTCGCTTTTTATGTAGGCTCGGGAGTCCTCTTTAGTCCCGCCATGTCTTTCGTGTTGAAGCTTCATTCTTCTTCTTCATCACTTATCATTTTTCTCGTTTATACCCTAGAGGCTCCCCGGTGTCGTGTTTTTGTATTACTGCATTGCAGGCTATTGGCTACTTGTTTATCCCGGCCTTTAGCCGCTTCATTTGGACTCATGTTTAAGCCAACTTCTTTGACCTTGACTTTCGTACAAGTTAACCATCGCATGCACTTAGCTATCACGACTTGACACCTTTGTACCCATGGATGGAACGTTCTCCGAGTATCACCGACCGCCGCCACTTTGCATTGAGCATAGGATTGTTCCAAACCCTTAACTAGTGCATCCTCGTTTTCGACACTCGTTCTATCCATTGTACCATAGCATTCTTTTGTTTTTCGTCTTATTATGAAAAAGACAAAAAAAATTAAATATAACAAAAAGAGCGGGAACGGGATGTATTCGTTATTTCGATGGCGTTACGCAGTCGCCTTTGTCGCCCTTGAACAAAAGTGCACATATTTATATATATTTCCTTCATTTGGGATGGTTCTAGTTTGACCTAGGTTCAGCTCATCATGTTCTTCACTTGTCGGCTTCTCCCTAGTTGGTTATCTCTTCCAATCATATGGAGAGTTTGTTTTGCCTCCGCAAGACAGATTTATACAAGGTCACTTTTTACTGCCATGGTCATCAAGGTAGTCGTGCTTTTGTTCAAGGGAAGTCTAGCCCGAGTCGGCCATTCTCGCGGTGTCTCTCGACTCCGTTATCTGGGCTTGGCCTTCCCGGTCTTGTCGCATCATGTTCTATCTCATCGATGTTTCGATCTTCCTCGCTCGTGCCGGTTTGAGAAGGTCTCCATTGACTTCTTGCCGGCGGGTTTGTCTCTTATCGACTACGACACATTGCCTCGAGAGCAAGCCTAGAGCCACACCTTGGGCCTATTTCCATCATTGATAGGTGACCTCGTGCTCGCATTTGATCATCATCATGGGTCTTCGACCGAGTGGTTTCCGTGTTCGACGTCGCACACATTATCACACTTGGGATTCGTGCGCACTCGGATGCCTACTTGACCCTATCGTGATTTCGCCTCTCGTGTCACTATTGGTTGGTTCGAGGGTTTCTTCCGTGCGCTAGCTTCATCTTGTGCACGTCGGAACGTACTTCGGTTTTGGTTCCATCACTCTCCTTCGTCCGATTCCTTCCAAATCTTGGCCGCGGGGTTACACTCGCGCCGGACTCGATGTGGGATGCCTTAATGCCTTCCTTCCGCCAGATCTTTTCCCATCGACTCCGACTCATTGCTCGGGAACAAGGTCTAGAGTCTTTTTGTCGTGGGCACTCAGGGCCCGCAACAATGCGGGCGACTCTTCGCTATCGACAAGTGAGGATTCATCATTGCCTCATGATTGGTAGATTCTTTCAAGTGTTCGACTTCAACTCGTTCATTCACACTTGTCGCATTGTACTGGGCACCTTGACACTCATTATCATTATCGCGTGGTTGTCTCGCGTTGGTTAACGGAAACATCATTTCTAATCCAACGATTTCTCACATGGTCGACTTCAGCTCATTTATTCCCGTGTAGAATTGTGCCGTTGTGATCGGTGAAGACCTCGGGTTGCACGCATTTCTCGGTTCACCGCGTTGAGCGCTCGCCGCGTTGTTGCCGTCCACCCTTATATGCAACAGCTACGCGCATCTTATATGTTGATCCCCGAGTTGCGTGATTGTGCCGTTTGGATCCGCCTCTTATGATCCGGTACTTGGAGATTCGGGGCGACGGATCGACATCCAAACTTGCATTATCTTTGATCGCCTTTCTATATGTGATACTTGGACATTGATACGTACTTGTTTTCCGGCTCGCTCGCATGATTCACTATGTACTTTCGGGCTCGCTATACTTGTATACATGTTGGATCTATTCAACACTTTCATATATATGATGTATTTTTGACCGAGCATGGGTATGCCCGCCGCATGTGTTGACTCTCTCGGTTTCTTTCATTGGTTTTTGGCAACAACTGTGAAGTTCTCTCTTGTCCTTGCGAAGTTCTTTCTATGTGAATAATACATTTCGGCCATCATGTACCCCTTCCTCGCCCTCATATTAGGGCATCCGTTATAGCATCATTTCTCACCTTGACATGATTCATGATTGCTACATGGCTTTATGGGCACCCATTCCTACAGACTTGGACAAATTCACTTAAAAAAACAAGAAAATCCTTCATACGCGACTATGCCCGTGTTTTTCCACGTGTATACGCGAGCATGCCTAGACTTTTCCACGTATTCCATTTTAATGATTAAAAAATATATAAAAATCCCTAATTTCGCGCCGGGTTGATGGTTACTCGGTAGTTCAACCACCCCACTTCGTGGCCAACCGTTTCCAACTCGAAACTAATGGAGGGACTATAAAAAGACCTCATATGTATGGCCTAAGGGGGGAGAGAGAATTATTATTATTATACTCTCGTTGGTTCCCCATCCAAGCACCGATTCCCCCGTGCCTCCCGCACTTTCCTGAACGCTTCATTTCAGAAACCCTTGTTTCCTTGAGATACACATCCCTTTATATGTTATCTCGTATGCACTCATTTGGAAGGAGTCTTAGCGAGGCAAGGGCTGACGGATCTCGACGACGAACCGCGAAGGCCTTGGAAGGATCAAAGGATCTCTCCACTTACTTTTGTACGTACTATTTTATAATACATAAGTATCATGCTGTTCCCGAAATAAACGTGTTAGTGTATGCTTTTATGTATGAGAATATTTGTTATATAAGCATTCGATATGATTTATTTAATGTTTTATATGAATCTCACTAACATATAGAGTAGAAATATACTGTACAACTTGTCCTTTGTGCTGGTTTCTTCTTGTATTTCAGGTGAAAGAGGCAAGGATCATGGAGCAAGAACTCATCAGACTACTTCACACGCAGACCAACGGCAAACCTCTCGTTCTGTTTATTTGCCATGACCGTGCATGATCGTGTAAGCCTCATGGTGGTATCGCTTCCGTGGGGAGGTTGAATCCCCACCAACCAGGTGTTAAATCAAACAACTAGCCGGGGGGGGGCATCATGAGCACGAAACATGCCCGCCTGGTAAATATTATTAAGTTATACTCGCAGTTTCTGAGAGAACAGGCCCCTTTACTCACGGAAAGGGGTCTCCAACCTTAGGCTTCACGTAAGTTACTCTCTCTCTCTCTCAACATGGGTTATACATAACATAAAATATAATGTATTTTGGCTATACAGTTTTTCCTAGACCTCATATATTAGGGGGAAACTGTTATCACTAGAAAATTGGACAGGAAAAATACATCATGAAATTTCAAGAAGAAGGATTTACAGGGAAGAAAGGCATTAAAGAATATGGAGAATTTAACTTCTTCTAAGGTCAAACCGGAAAGTGTATCAAGTAGCACACAGAAAGCACTGGCACTAAGCACTCCACACGGCATTTTCTTTGATATTATAGGAGATCTCCATGACTATCCATCAAATATTCACACAACCTTGGATATGGTGCAAGGTCGCCATCTGGGACCACTTGGCACACTTAAGGAAGAATATTCTCCACTCAAGGCAACCAAGTACAACTACCTTGGAGCCACCTTGAGGCCTCAAGTGTAATGCACAATGGAATCAACCTCCACTCTTAGGTCACCATCCACAATTGTACCAAGAGAGGGAGGGAAATTTTAATTTTCCCTATAAAAGACCACCATAGGAAAAACACTTTAGAACACATTGTTATGCTGGCCAAATTTCCCAAGAGCAAACTAGCAGTGCATTGTCCAAGTACCAAGGAGTGGAGGGATTCATTTGTTAGCCATCCAAAATATCAAAATAAGAGGAGAAGTACATCCGATGTCTGTTATCCTACCACTCATTCGAGGACAGAGAGAGGATTGCAAGCAGCTTAAGGGAAGAGCCCTCCTTGTTTTGAATATTAGAGCTTCATATCTCTAAGAATTCACTGCTAGTGTTTTAGTGTTATACCTCTTTTTTACCACCAAGAACTAATAAAAGGGGATAAGTTTTCCATTGGTATTATTAGTTTCTTTAAACTCGATATTGAGCTTGTATTTTATTGGTATTTCTTATTTTTTGTTTCCTCCTCTATTGTAACATGCTATGTTTTATAACTAGTTTTCTACATGTTAGGATTCTTCACAAACCATCTAACAACTCAATTTTTCCATGTTACATTGATTGTAGGAAACCAACATCCCCTACCAAGCATAGTGCATTTCGTACTCCCACGTGCCAAATGCACCACAACATTGGGTTACACTTTTTGCCCATTTTTGAGAAAAAAATATAATTTTTAGAAGTTCTTCAACTTTCTGCAAGCCAAAACAATTTTTCTGTTTAGTATTTCATTTTACAATAAAAAGAAAACTTGTCATAAATCTTATTAGCTTTCTGTTACTTGCTTTTTGGAATTGTTTTATTCACATTTGATATATCAACCTAGAATTTATTTGAGTTTATTTTCTTTAACAATAAATGGATTCATAAAATGTAATTCTTTTTAGCGCTAGTGTATTCTTTCTTAACTTGGCGTTTTTGAGAAAAAAATGGTTTGCAACAATCTAGACACTAATTCAGTATCGTTATATTTACGAAAACAACTAATGAATATCATAATTACTAGAATTTTTTGAACTGAACGAATATGAAAATGCTGCAAATTTTGAATATGTTTAGTTTAGCGTCAAGTTTCTCAACATATTAGTTATAAACTAAAAATATAAAAACTACCCATTACAGATGACAAACCAATGTAATCCACCATAAGTTTTTCAATTTTTTTTAGTGTATTTTGGAAGATATATAATTTTGATTTCACTAAATCATAAAGACCTTCACAAAAACTTTGCACCCATTTTATTAAAAAATTAATTAAAATTAGTAAATATCTATGAGATTCCATAAAAGTTACATCTACTCAAATTAGATTCAATTCTGCAAATGCTAGTCTTCGTTTCGAAAGTTAATTCATCAAATTTGATGAAGTTTAACCATTCAAAAGTTGAGGAAATGTGATTAGATCTAAGCTGCAGCGTAGTTGTAGATGTTTTAATTCGGTCGAACTATTGTAGTAGTTTGGCCAAACTTTTTTCGGTGTCATGTCCCATTATTTTTAACAACAGAAAAGTTCGGACAAAATTTTGGTTGCTCATTCCATCAACCACAAAAAAAAAAAAGAATGATAAGGCCCCTCCAAAAAATAAATTTCGTAAACTATATAAATAAACAAAAGCCGAAACATTATTTTCGCACATTTTTTCATTTGGGCTGAATTTTCAAACTAAATCTTTTGGGATGAATTTTTAAAGGAAATTTTTTTAGCTTCTTTTTTAAAAGACATTTTTTTGGCAGGATTTTTAAAGTAATTTATTTTGAAAGTAAGTGTTTTGGGTCGAAGTAAATCTTTGGTGCTAAATTTTTAAAGTGAGTTTTTTTT
This sequence comes from Pinus albicaulis, assembly GCA_034641835.2. Lineage (NCBI taxonomy): Eukaryota > Viridiplantae > Streptophyta > Pinopsida > Pinales > Pinaceae > Pinus > Pinus albicaulis. The sequence continues at coordinate 1,018,802,850 of CM076575.1, read as the reverse complement.
AATTAAGTCTTTTGTGATGAGTTTTTAAAGTGATTTTTTGCATAAATTTTGAAAGTGAGTTTTTTAATATGGTATTTTGAAAGAAATATTTTGAGCTTCATTTTTAAAAGACATTTTTTGGCAGAATTTTTGAAGTGAATTTTTTTGAAGCCAAGTGTTATTGGTTGAAGTAAGTCTTTTGTGCACAATTTTTAAAGTGATTTTTTTTTTAAATTAATTTATTTATGATGAATTTTTAAAGTTATTTTTGTCTAAATTTTTAGAGCGAGTTTTTTTCGCAGGATATTGAAGAAATTTTTTTTTTTTCATTTTTAAAAGACACTATTTTAGTGGACTTTTTAGAGTCACTTTTTTTTTAAAATTATTTTGGGCTGGAGTAAGCCTTTTGTACTGAATTTTAAAGTGAGTTTTTTTGAAATTAAGTATTTTGTTATGAATTTTAAAGTGAGTTTTTGTCTAAATTTCGATAGTGAGTTTTTTTACAGGATTTTGAAGGAAATGTTTTAAGCTTCATACTAAATTATCATGGGAAATCAAAAAAATTGAAAGAGAAAATATGATCGAACAAGAAGCCTTGAGGTTCGTAGAGAATACGGGAAATAATATTACAAAAAAAGGAGAGATAAGAGCTGAAATATTCAAAGGGAAACTCAACTTAAACTAGAATTTGAAGCAAGTATGTAAATGTAAATATTATAAATGATATTTACAATTTAACTAGTGTATTGTGAAACTTAATTTTTATTTGATGAACTAATTTGAAAATATTTTGCAACGTAAACAGAGAGAGATATTCCTCATAACGTTCATGATGAGATTGAAAATGTTGAAAGACAAAGTGAAAAAGATATTGAATCAAAGATTGATGATGTTGTTGAAGATGTTGAAAGAAATTCAAGTGAAGAAATTGAATGAACAGGTATGCGTATGTATATCATGTGTATGATTGAAATTATACATATAAATATTAATTTCAATTTCATTCAAACTCCATTATATAATTTAATTATTTATTGAATATTTATACCCATTTTGTACATTTAATTCTCATATGTACAGATGAAATCAATATCAATGATGAGATGTAAGAAAATTTTGACACTGACACATATGGAGATAAAAAATTTGACCATGTTACGATATCGTGTTAAGTGCATTATTGATATGTTCTTCAAAGATGACAATATGGCAGTTCAAGCCCAAATTTTGAGAATTCTCTTAACATCAAAGAAATTAAAAGAAGCTACGACTCTATTGGGTATTTGAAAATCAATAAAACATAAAAAATGAAGGAAAATGTGATACAAAATACAAATAGTGCTCTAAAATAAATTGGAAGATCTAGAAAGAAAAGTGATTTATATGCACGTAGAGAAATAAAAATGGTAGTGGTTTCATCGAGTATTAAAGAAAATCGTTTCGTAAAATATATGACAAAATCATTAGGGACCTCACGAAACACATTGCAAAAACATCGGAAATTTTGATTGCAATTAGATGTAAATGATGAGCTCACTTGTCGGAAAATTATTTGAAGGAAACCATACAAATATAGACTTGGAGAAGATGTTAAAAAAATAATATATGAATATTGGATGAAAAATTCACGTGTTTCACTAAAAGCAAGGGATGTTATGTGGCAAATAATATCACGAAATCATTATGAAGAACATGCAAAACATATCTTGGACACCACTTAGATAGAGTTGTTCAATAAGTTCATAAAAGAGCATCGTGGAATTAATGTTTTAATCAATGTTTTTTTGCAACAAAAACAATGGCATGTTAAAGTAAAATTCACCTCCGCCTTCCACTATCCGTGATTAGATATCACAAATTCCATATGCAAGAGAACGTGATGAATTATTTAACCAAAATAAATGTGTTGGTGGTAAAAAATGTAACCATTGTGGAAATTTGACTTTATTTTACAACAAATATCCTATTGATATAAATGATTAATCATTGTCCAACATAAAAGTGAAATGGAAGAGATATGAATATATTCATACATCGATTGGTTCAAGTAGTACTATAAGCACTAAAATGATTTATTTACAAGAAGAAGAATTTTTATGATAGAGTTTTTGAAGAAGTTTGAGGCAAAAATATATAAAAACACCAAGCATTCCCCTAGATCTTGATGGCAGGACTTTCAATTCAACAAATCCCGCGAATTGTTCCACCAGGGACCATTTTGTCAATAGTTAATTTTTCAAAGAATTACACATATGTTGCACAAAATGAAATACATAGTGAATACTATCATTCTAACCAAGTATCTATGTTTTTCCACGTTCTATATAGACACGTTAAACAAAATGTTGAACATATAGAAAGCACTAGTGAAAATTGACATGCTATTAAAGAATATCACTTTTATATCAATGATGATTGTACACATGATACACATTTTGTACAACATTTTTTTGATAATATTTATGACTCATTGAAAGGCTGTGGAATAAAATTCAATGAAAATTGGATATGGTCATATGGATGCGCAAGTAAGTTCAAATATTCACGATCATTCTTTTGGTTGTGTCGTTTTCATATAGAAACTTGCATTAAACATTGTCGGAATTTCTTTGAGACTGGTCATTAAAAAGGAGAACAAAAAAAGTACAGGGGCATGTTTCAAACGAGCACTTTAACGATATCAAAAGGACCACTCTGTAGGTCGGCTTGTCTCAGTTGAACAAGTTGTTCAATGGTGCATCGTTGCACTAAGACATGCTACTAACCCATCAAGGGAAGTACGAAGGTACATGTACATATATACAAATTAACTTTCATATATATATAAATTTAATATATGACCTAATTTTTATTATTTTTCTAATTTTAAACATTGTTTATCACAATGATTATCTTTGATCATATATAAATTGTATTTTAAATAACATATTTATATTCTAGTTTGAATTTTCCATATAGGTCTTTTTGGCATATTGCAGTCCAAGACGTAGATAGATCAATTGGAAATGGCACTGAAATAGTAAAAGGGACTCAAAAATTGCATTCAATTAAAACAAAGGAGTACTAAAATGTGTTTGCATTTGATAAAAGAAGATATTCTTGTTTTTTTCATGTTTGCATAGAGGACACAAAATCCAATGATGTTTTTGAAAGCAATATGTATGTAAAATTTTGGCAACATACATAACTAAATACAAAGGGGAAAATGGCATTTGCAAACTTTTAAGAGATAGAATCGGAGGAGACTATAGTATCATCTAAATGTGATCGAGTTTATGATCTTGTTAGAGAAGGTAACATTTCAATTTCTTTCAAATAATAGAGAACTAGAAATAGATAATAAAATCAAGTCCATGCTAATTTTAAAGTTAATTTTTCATGTTAATTATGATCTAAATTTATGTACTTGTTTTATTGTGCAGTAGATTTTTTTGTTGTAGTTGCATCTACTAACAACCTAGAAAATGTCAAGTACTATTTGATGCGGTTCACCAAACGAAAGATGAAATTGTTGGAATACTATGATGATAACAAGTTTATATATGAGAGAGGGTATATTATAATAAAAGGTTATTTTTTCCAACAAACTCATCATAGTGCGAGTATTGTTTACTTCAAGACTATCAACCTGACGTCATAAGTTGTCAATATAGTCACTTGGTGTGTGCAATGCACATAAATTTGATAGAAGTTCAATCAAAGTAAGAAATTGAAAGTTAAGAAATGGAAAATGTCAAAATATGACCATGAACGAATCATTGAGGGTGGCATTCCATTAGAATTTTTTTAATTGAGTTGCCCAACAATTTCTTCTCCTTGGATTCATCTTTGAGAACTTACAGTTCAAGTACAAATTGTTAGACTTTCTTTTTGTGCACTCTTAAGTTTAAATTCTTAATAATGTATTGAGATACAAAGTTATATGTATCTTTCCTATTATGTACAAGTGTATATAGTATTTGATTCTATTGATATCATGTTTGCATGCACACAACAAGTAATTTATATACATACATACATTCTCTGGTCTTAAACGATTTCATACATGAATGAAAATTTTAATACATTAGTTAATTTTATGTCATGAATGAAAAATGTCTGTATCTAGCATATTTGATAATGCAATTTTATATTATGATTGTTTATATGTAACAAATTATAACGTTCATTCAAATGCAAAATATGTACCACGTTTTGTAATTTCCAGTTTTACTAAATTTAAATTTTAAATAAATTGACAAAACTTTAAACAAAACCTAAGAATGATATACTAATAAATTTACTTTCATTGGTACATATTCATGAACTGAAATATGTGAAACCTTTAAAAGAATCAAACCATACATTGAATGAAAATTGTGAGCCATGTTTTATAATGAAATTTTATCTAGTGCATGTTTGTGTATATTCAAGCAAATTTATATTAAAAGTTAACTATCAACTAATATCCATACTAGCCTTTCTATGTACATTAATGAAAAATGTTTAATACCATATTTTTTTAATGCAATTTTAAAATTTTACGATTTTTTTAGACATCTATGTACCTAAAATTGTATGATTGTTTTTATACATCTATGTACTGGATATTAACATTATAAGAATGATTTCTAATGCAAAATGTACAAATTAAATGAAAATTTACTTTCATTTCTACATATTCATGAACTTAAATATGCATTTAACCTTTAAAAGCATCAAACCACATTCACATCATGCAAATTGTATGGCCGTGTTTTATAATTCAATTTTATAGTATGTTTATGCATGTTCATTTACAACTTTATATTAAAACTTAACTATCACTTTTAATAGACTTCTACACCTAATTATAAGATTTATGTTCAAATGCAAAATGTATCATGTGTTTTGTAATTTTCAATTTCAATCTAGATTCATATTAAATAACAAGTGACAAAACAACAAGTTAAACAAAACATAAGAATAATCTACTAACATTATAACAACATGATCACATGTAAAATTTACCAACTAAATGCAAATGTAGCTAAATCATTTCTACGTATTTATGAACTTAAATATGTAAAACCATCTATGATTTTTTTAAATTACATGATCATGAAAAATGTACCTAGATATAACCTTTAATAGACTTATACACCTAATTATAAGATTCATGTTCAAAGGAATAATATACCACGTGTTTTATAATTTGCAATTTCAATCTAGATTCATTTTAAATAACAAGTGATAAAAAATAATCTTATCATCTACTAACATTATAACAACATGATCACATGAAAAATGTACCAACTAAATGAAAATGTACTTGAATCATTGCTACATATTCATGAACTTAAATGTGTAAAACAATCTATGATAGTTTAAAATGACATGATCATGCAAAATGTACCTAAATATCACCTTTAATAGACATATACACCTAATTATAAGGTTCATGTTCAAATTCATAATGTACCACATGTGTTTTGTAATTTTCAATTTCAATCTATATTCATTTTAAATAAAAAGTGACAAAAAAACTTTATACAAAACATAAGAATTATCTACTAACATTATAAGAACATGATCATGCAAAATGTATTGGACTAAATGCAAATTTACTTGAATCATTGCTACATATTCATCAAATTTAATATGTAAAACCAAGTTTTAAGCATTAAACCACACATCAAATTGTACCATGCAAAATGTACATAAAATACAAAATTAGCATGTACTAAATCATAATTTAGAGAATTCTAGATTTAAAATATGTCCAAAATTTATATCATTAAATAAAACTAAACCTAACATGTACTAGATATAAAGAAATTGTCAAATAAAATGTTGCATCAAGTTATATAAAAGTAAATATAACATGTACTATAAAAATACTATGAAATAAAATGTTGTGAATCAATTTAGAGAATTTGGCTGAAACATATTTTCCACTAGCCTCCTTGTGACATCATTTGAAGAATGGGGGACCTGCACAATGTATGTAATTGCATATATATACATGTATAAGAAATTTATTTATCTATTAAAATTAAAATTTGATGTTTTAAAATTGAATTAGAATGTAGAGCTTCATGAAAAACCAAAATGAAAAAAAAAAAGCACGCAATACCTCATGTAGTTCCCCCTGCATTGCATCCTCATGGATAAAATGTAAAATATACATGTAAATATATTAAATTTTAAAAAAATTCAAATGAAAATGCATAAACTTAGGCAATTTATTAAAAAAAATGTTAGAAAACTTTTTCAAATTGTTTGGATGTTCCTATCCCCATCGTCGACCTCATCTCTAAAGTACTTGGAGAACAGAAATGATCTCCACAAACCTAAAATTCAAAAATTTTAAAAATGCAAAATAAATCAATATATATCTTATTTTTTAATGAAACTTTCACTTCAATTTATAACTTGAAACATAAGTGAAAAATTGAATACTTGTGAAAGTGGATTATTTGGCACATATCCTAACGGGGAAGAAGACGGTGGCTCCATTTCGAAAACATCAGATGGAAGCAGAATATGTTAACATTTAATTATTATATACATGTGTAAACATAATTGTTTCTTTTAAAGATATGTCGTGATGATATCGATATAATAATAGAATAATAATTGTACACAAACATCATGAACTCTTAAAAAACACTAACATTTCCCAAAATATCATCTCGATTTCAAGAACATGAACCTTGGACCATCATATTATCAAAATTTTCATTCAAGATGTGTGGAAAATGGTGAGAATATGATACATTTATGTTAGAATAACACATACAGACAAACATGTATATATATAAATTACAAATTATTTTGAAATATCCACCCTAACAATTAACACATATCGATCCCACGCCTCCTTCCTCATGAAGAATCAAGTCCTGTCAACCATTGCGAAAATGATTTGCATATGTTCTAAGCTCCTCGATATTCATGTTGTCTATCTCCTCATCTGTATTATATAAAAAAATTAGCATGTGAATTAGCTCATGCTCTTTTTTGATTCAGACTAAGACCAATTCCACCAACTACATTCTGGATGTTGTATATGATGGCATCCCTTGATTCTCGACAAATTTGAGAAGTGGCATCCATTTCTGACCACAAAGTTTCCAAACGAGAATGTGACATATCAAAGGTGGCTCAGGGTGAGGAAACTCAGTATCACACTTAGTGTCATTACGGTCACATAATCGACCTTTCCCAAGAAAATAAAAATCCAGAAGGAAGGTCATTATAATTGGGTTTCACACCAATAGGGAATTCTACATAAAATAATTTTGAAAAATAAATAGGAACCTCGTCATTCCATGGAATTTTTCCATAGACTGCAACGTTCCTATCATACAAATGGTAGGCTATATTAGGGCGCTTGAAATATTGCACCTTCAAAATATTTATTTTTGGTACTTCTTTGAAATTAAACATATATTTTTCTATTTGTTTTGTAACCATGTTTTAAACATCGACCCATGTATCGGGACCCATTACTACTTCATTTCTTTGCCTCATATTTTCTACAAAGCTATATGTTACTGGCCATATAATTTTGTAAACATCTACGAGTGTTCTCAGAGAGTGAATAACTACTTCTAAGCTTTCCTGACTCTCTGCAGGGAGCTTCAAACTCCCAATATCTTTCCTCAATTTTGAGTAACGACTTTCTCACTTTTGTAATGTGCATGGTTGGATTTTTATTTCCCAAGGTAAATAATTAGGAATTTTAGATGGATAATTTGTAGTTGGTGTACAACCTTCTTCTTGAATTTTGCGATTTAGCCTACATCTTTTTTGAGCAACATTTTCACCCTCTACATCAATATATTAAATTATGTATAAATAAAAAAACATGTGAGGAAATGTACAAATTTGTTTTTTAACATAAAAAAATTATATAAATAATTTAACCAAATGATGATCATGATAATGATATATAGAGTGATGGCTACCTTGAGATGGCTGAGCACCATCATCCCCACCTGGAGATGGTTGAGAACCAACATGACCACTCATTGATTGGCTACCACCCATTGGTTGAGAACCAACATGATCACCCATTGATTGGCCACTAGGGTAATGTGCACCACCACCACCACCCTCACATGACGAGAGAAAAGCTCCATAAAAAATATTAGAATATATAATCAATTGAAATATATATATATATATATATATATGATTCTACATATTTATCATTTTAAAGTACATATATATACACACACACCATACCATGATTGTGTGAACCATGTCCCTCCATTGATTGAATAGATACCCTTTTCCTCCGAACTTCTAAAGAAATGAAATTTATTAGAAATCAATTTAACTAACTAAATTGATAAAAAATAAATTCCATATGTATACACATGTATGTGCATAATATTATATTCAAATATCATTTAAAAGCTTTCACATTTAATATAAATACCACGATCATGATGGACCTCACCCGATCGATGATCCCCCTCTCTCTTAGATGCATGAGATTATTGATGTTCAACTCGAAGAATCAGGTGGAAAATGACCATCCATGATATATATGGATATATACACATACATAGATACATGAATTTTATGAAGTTACCTCATGCATTTACAATTATTTTTAAAATTACTATTTAAAAAGATTTAAAAAAATTGATGTAATTTACACAAATTTTGGAGCACAACTTGAACACAAATGTAAAACACAAAACTTGAAGCACACATTGATACATGTAAAACTCAGTTAACAATTTAAATATAAATTTTTTGAAGTCGTTCACATTTTGAAAACTAAATACAAAATTTTCGAAAACATGAAGTTCACCAAGTTGTGGTTACATAGTGGGGGCACACTTGGTATATAATTGAAAAAGCACATGGCCATTAAAAACGACACATTTATAACTAAAAAAACACACACATATCAAAGATATCTTACAATGTCCATCAATAAATTTTTGTGGAGAGAAACTTCTTAACACTAATTCATCTTTGACAAAAAAATCTTGAATTGGAATTGCCACAAACAATAGATCACTAGACATCCTATTAACATTTGCACAATGTCTTATACTAAATGATTGAAATTGTCTAACAATATTGTTTTATTTTTCATGCAGTTTTTTTAGCCTTTCCTTATTAACTTGGTACACGTCTTTCATCTGGTTGCACAAAAGTTGAGAATTGGTGAAAACTATAATTCCATTGGATCCATACTCCCTAGTTGTTCCCAATCCTTCTATCAATGCAATATAATATGCTTCATTATTTTTTGTTCTTCTAGGTATATTAATTTTCCTTTGGAGGAATTTTTTCGTCACAATATTGTATAGCACATATCTAATCATTGCTTGCCCTGGATTGGGATAACACAAAACATCTATGCATAATGTCTATTTTTCTACCATGTTTAGTGGGATTTCTGATCCCTAAAAAGAACAAATTCAATCAAATATTAAATCCATTTATTGCAAATGCCTTAGTTTATGGGAGAAATGACATACATGGTTTCCAAAAACACTAGGAACATCCCTGCATTTAGATAAACAAATTATAATTTTATGAAAACAACTCACAAAATGGAAGAAAAGATAGATCAACAACTGAAACATTATCCACTTCGAGGGGGAAACCTCCTTTACAGTACATAAATGAACAATTATTGGATGATTCAAATGAAAAAACCTACTTTATATATATAATCAGAACCTACACAATAATAATAATGTAAAGACACAAAAATAACAAGAGTGGGCTTCTATGGGGCGCAATAATAACAATATTGACACTACATGGGCACAACAATAACCATAAGGGGGCTACAATAACAATAATAATAAGGGGCTACACTAGCACTATAGCGACCTAACATGCCCCTCTCCTTCAAAAAAGTGTTTTCCACAACACTTGAGTAGTTCTGGATGCTTTTGTATAAAATTATTATCCTCCCATGTGGAATCTTTAGCAAGTAAGTTATTCCACTTGATGAGATACTCTGAAATCGATCGATTTCATAGTTGTTGAGTTCTTCTTTCCATGACTACGCCAGGTTCTTATATGTTTTTTTCTTCCTTGTGAAGTTCTGGAAAGATTGTTTGAACTGGGACCTTGTTACCTATAACCTTCTTTAAGCATGAAACATGCAAAACTAGATCCACTGAGGAATATGCAGGAAGCTCTAGTTTGTATGTCATAGTACCAATATTTTGCACCACCTTGTAAGGACCATAGTACTTTGGTGATAATTTATTATCATTCTTAGCTTTCTTGAGAGACATTTGTTTGCCATAAAAATACCCAGTCACCTACTTCAAAACTTCTTTCATTGTGATTTTGATATGCTTATTGTTTCATTCAATTTTGTGCCAAAGTGAGGTTATACTTTAAGAGTTTGAGAACTTTTTGTTGATGCCCCATGTGATCTTCCACTGCTTGAAACTTATAATTTTCTCTTAAATATGATGTGATGGACGGTGGATGATATCCATAAAGTGCCATAAATGGGTTCATTTTTGCTACAGTATGGAAGTAAGTGTTATACCACCATTCAACTAGAGGCAACCACTTGACCCATTGTGTTTGTTTATTAGATACAAAGAAACAAAGATATCCTTCAAAACATTTGTTCACTATCTTAGTTTTCCCATCACATTGGGGATGATAAGATGAACTATGAGCTCGTTGAGTACCCAAGAAAGAAAATTATTCCGTCCAAAAATTTCGAGTGAAAATGGGATCTCTGTCACTTACAATCATATTTGGATTTCCATGTATCTTTTGAATTGTTTCCCTAAATTAATTAGCAACTATATTGGCTTTAAATGGATGAGATAATGCACAAAAGTGTGCATACTTGGTAAGTATATCAACTAACACCATGATGACACTCTTTCCTTCGGACTTCGGTAAACCTATGATAAAATCCATTGAAATCTCCTCCCAACACTGACTTGGAATGGATAAAGGTTGTAGCAGACCTTGGGTCTTAATTGTCTCAACTTTATTTTGTTGGCAGACCAAACATTCAACAACAAACTTTTGAATATCAGATTTAAGGCCATCCTAAAAAAATATTTCTTGAGCCTGTGGTAAGTTTTTAAAAATCCTGAGTGTCCTCCTAAGGGAGAGGTGTCAAATTAAAAAATAATCTTTTGTTTTAGTTGGGAAATATCACAAAGATATAAGTGATATTTGTACCATAATGAATATTTTTTTCATCTAAATGTATCATATGTATTTGGATCTTGCTGCAACTTTTGAATGAGTGTCCACGCTTCTCCTTCATTCTTCCATTCCTCCCTTGCTTCGGTTATCCAATCTGGTTGGATAATAGAAATGGCACAAAGAAATGCTTCTACATCGTCATCCTTTCTTGAGAGTGCATCTGCAACCACATTTAGCTTCCCTTTTTTGTAGATGATTTCAAAGCCATAACCCAACATTTTAGTAACCCATTCTGAATATATTCTTTGTTCCAAAAAGTATTTAAGACTATCATGATCTTTTTTTTACCTTGAAGTGTCTTCCCATTAGGTGACATTTCCATTTATTTAGTGCATATAGTATTTCCAACATTTCCTTCTCATAAATAGGTCTTTGTAAACACTTTTCTTTGATTGGGTGGCTTTTGAAAGAAATGGGCCTTCCTTCTTTCTTTAAAACGGCACCAATTCCATTTTTTGAGCCATCACATTCCACAATAAAGGTTTTTGTGAAGTTTGGCCTAGCTAAGACCAGTGCTTGCCACATTGCCTCTTTAAGATGTTTAAAGGCCTTAGTTGCTTCTGGAGTCCAAGAAAATGCATATTTCTTCAATAATGTTGTTAGAGATGCTAATATTCTCCCATAATTATTAAAAAACTTATGATAATACCCTGTTAACCAGAGAAATACTCGTAGATATTTTATGGTTGTGGAGATTTTCCATGCATTAATGGATTTAATTTTGTTAGGGTCTACCTTAACACCCTCATGAGATAAATTATGACCCATATATTCCACCTCTTGTACTCCAAATAAACATTTGGAGGTTTTTTCATATAATTGTTTCTCCTCTAATAGTTTGAGCACCTTGTCAACATGTGGAACATGATCGTTCCAAGACTTGTTGTAGATTAGTATACATCTAAAGATACTAACACAAATTTTCTAAGGAAGGGTTTGAAAATGGAACTGGTCAACCCTTGAAATGTAGAAAATGCAATCCTAAGGCCAAAAGGCATGACTAAAAATTCATAATGACCCTCATGAGTTCTAAATGTTTTTTTCAGAATGTCTTACGTATTCATTCTAATTTGAAGATAGCCTGAATGGATATCCAACATGGTGAAGTAAATTACTCCTATAATTCATCCAATAATTCGTCAATGACAGGAATGGGAAATTTATCTTTAATAGTGAGCTTTTTGAGCTCCTATAATCTAGACACATGTGCCATGATCCATCCTTCTTGTGCACCAATATGACTCGGGGAGAGAAAGAAATTTCACTACATTGAATTATATCGGCCTGTAGTATTTCTACAATCATACGTTCAATTTCACTCTTTTGGGAATAAGGATATCTGTAAGGCTTGATGTTTTGAGGAAAAATTCCTAGAATAAAATGAATAGCATGATCATGATCATGAATAGGTGGGAGGCATTTGGGAGTCTCAAATACCTTGGAATTATTTTCCAAGAATTTTTGGAGATCTAGAGAAATATATGATCTCGATGTTTGAAACTCTAGTGAGCATAATTGAACAATTATGACACGCTTTTATTTATTTAGAATCTTTGGCATGCCATTAGAGCTGATTATCTTTTCTTGTTTCCCTGTAATACCCCTAACCTCAAATTCCTTTCCTTCCCAAAAAAAATTCAAGAAACATTTTTGAAATATAAAAGTTAGTGAACCAAAAGAATGTAACCATTGGACTCCTAGTAACACATCAACACCACCCATTGGAAAGGAAATAATTAGGATATTCAATACATATTCCCCCATACTTAGCTTTATATTGTGGCACTTTACAAAGAAATTTATAGTTCCTCCATTTGCAACCATCACTTGACACTTTGGTGATGGATATAGGAAGCAATTCAATTCCTTGGCTATATTACAATGAATAAAATTATGGGTACTACCCGAATCAATCAACACTATTACCTTTTTATTCTTGATATGTCCTTCTATATTTTGAGTTTGAGGAGTGGCAATTCCTACCAATTCATTATAATATATTTTCATATTCATATGTTCTTTCTCTAAGGTCAATTCCTAGTGTATATCCTCTTCTTTTGAAGTTTCCTGTTCCTTTTATTCCTCCTCTTCAAAAACTACGTAAAATAATTTTTTCTTAGCACACTTATGACCTTTAATGTATTTTCTATCACAACTGTAACAAAGCCCTTTTGCTCTTTTTTATTCAAACTATTGTGGTTTCAACCTTGCAGGTTGTGGAAGGCTAGGAGTAGCAACACTTCCACCTTTGTAGTTTTGAGTGGTAGGCTTCCTTGTTGCCAAAATTTTTCTTTCAATCTTTCTTGCCAACCTAAATGCCTTCTCCAATGTATTAGGCTCCTAAAGGCAAACCTAATTTTGGTTGTTATCCTTTTAATTCCCTATGAAGAAATAAATCCTATGTTCCTTTGGAATATTATTTACCCTTATATTCAATTTTTGGAAGCCCTCAATGTGCTCCATCATTGAACCCTTTTGTTTGAGATTTATCAATTGGATAAAGAAGGTGTTGCTCTTGTATCCTCATAATCTGCTATCATTTCCTCCTTAAAAATTAACCAAGTGACAAGTGGTTTACGAGAACAAATCCATCGATACTGTACAAACTGATTTTCTTCTAAATATAAAGTTTCAATGTGTAATTTTTGTGTGTTTTAATGCACATTATGGAGCTCAAAGTATTGCTCCATTTAGTATCCATGTTATCGGATCGTTGCCATCAAACTTCCTCATATCAATATTTGGAATATGGTTGGTCTTCAATCCAACACTAGAGGTTATGGAATCATGATTAACATTTTTTTGTTCTCATCGTGAGTTTCATCTAATACCTTTTCATCATTAGGAAGCATGTCTTGTAGCAAATTTGTCAAATATTATTTTAAACCATTCTTCAAATCTTCTATTTTTTCTGTTATACCATCCATATTATCTTTCATGTATTCTTTTAAACCATATAAGTCATCTTTGGTTTCTCTTTGTGAGATCAAAATTTGTTTCACTTGGTCCCTTAATTTTGATATATCATGCTGCAATTATTCTTCTTCATGCGTCATAATAGATTTTTGTAAGGAAATAATGGGTGTAGAATATTTTTTTGGAGGAAATTTAGAACCCAATACAAATATCTATGATTCAATATGCCCCTAGAATCACTTCAAACTGATTTTTCAAAAAAAACGTTATGCAAAGTTTTTTTTTAAAATACACACCTTTTTCTTTCTTTTAGGAGCTCAGTCTCAAAATGGTTGTAACTCTCTAGTTTTGGATCTCCAATATCTGAAACATGGTCCTCCGGTAGCTCTATGAGTCTTCTTTCCAATTCCACATGTTAGATCTAATTTAAATTCTTCAAGATAGAGTTATGCTCGATCTCCCACAATGACCTAATTATGGATTGGTTCAGTATAGAAAACGTGAATGACATGCCACGTGTCATTTTTTCAATCGAAAGCTCCAAAATCGATGAAAAAGAAACTATAGTACATGAAATTTCAGAAACGTTTTACAAAATTCCAATATGATGCCTAAAACAAATGTTATGATGATTATCCCTCGATCACCTGTTTGAGATGAAATACTAGAGCTTGCAAAAATCCTAACTTACAAAGATCATATATCCGAAAATATTTTGAACCAAGGTCTAAAATTTTTACATGAAGTTCACCATGATTTCAGCTCCACGTGGTAAAAGTTTTAGCTTCTGAAGCCTTGTATAAAAAACGTTATAGCAAAAATTCTAAAATGAATCAGCAGCGAAACCCTAGAATCCAAAGCCTCTTATATCAAATGTTATGCAACCAACTCACAAAATGGAAGAAAATATAGATCATTAACTAAAAAATTATCCAGTTTGAGGGGGAAACCACCTTTACATTAAATAAATGAACAATTCTTGGATGATTTAAATGACAAAACCTACTTTCTATATATAGGAGTCTAAGGGGTCACAATATAATCAGAGCCTACATAACAATAATAATGTAAGGGCACAACAATAACAACAATGGGCTTCTACGGGGCACAATAATAACAATATGGGGACTACATGGGCACATCAGTAACTATAAGGGGACTACACTAACAATAACAATAAGGGGATACAGTAGTATTATTGGGAGCTAACATATAATATTTAACACATCCTAACCTCACTACATCATAGATAGATCAATATTTAATGCATACATCAAGGCATCTATTCATGGTAGTTCAAGATGTGTTATTATTAATTAAATGGTGAGCTACATTCCACTTCTAGCATATACCATATATAAAACAATTTATGTGTTGACTATGCCTTCATGGTAGTAGGAAGCATAGTTCGGGATGTGTTATTATGGTAGGTGAGGTGATAATGGACCCCTATGAGGTGTATGATGTGTAATCGAAAATTAATTTTGGATTATATTATTGAGGATAAACATAGATTTCAAATGAATATGTAGATTTCTTGTGTGGTAAACACATTATCCACATGCTTTCTATCCAAACAAAATAGTGACATGAAAACCAAGAAGATGCAGGATATATTGAAGTAAGAAATTTCCACAGATCTACAACAAGTGCAACCCCACAATATTTTTGAATATTGTGGTTGAAATTCTAAGGAAGATAATCAAATTTTTTTTGATTAGATTATTGAGGATTTAAACACCTTTCAAATGAATATGTAAAGTGCTTGTGTGGTAAACCCATCTTCGTATGTAGAGTGCTTGTGAGGTTTAAACCCATCTTCGTTTTAGACCATATTATCATGCTTTTATCCAAACAAAATAGCGACATGAAAACCAAGAAGATGAGGATATCTTGAAGTAAAGATAGAAAAAATGTTGAAGTTGTTGAATGGCAGCTGACACGCAGTCATCCAAAATCATTACAATATTGTAGGTATCCAAGAGCTTAAATTATAGAAATTCAAGTATGAAACAACAAAGAACTCAAGTTCCCAAGGTTTACAAAAGGCCTGAGAGGCCTAATATTAAAAACAAAAATAGCCACCAAAGATATTACTTAAGAAAAATAAATAAAGGAAACATTAAAGAGTCACCAGATATCTCAAAATTTGTTTTTTTTAGAACCAAGACACAATCAACAATATAAGTGATTCATAAAAACAAATGAAAACACAATGGAACATTGAAACATATCTCACTATCAACTTTGTGGATTTTTATTTTAAAATGGCAGAACTTAAGTATAAATTTTAACTGGATTCTTTCTAAACGATAACTCCAAGCTCACTAAGCATAAAAGGTGACCATATTTTTATAGTAACTTGAGATTCACAATAAGATATACATGACACACGCCACACTACATAATGTTCCCTTCTAAATCAGGATTTAGAAAAATATACTTCAACAAGGATGGATTCAGCATTCAACAATAATGATATAATGGAACCAGTATATCAATACTAATGTCCTTTTTCATTCCTTCATAGTTATGATGACCGAAAACATGAAATCCCAAAGATTTTAGAACTTGAGTATGAAATGGACCAAAAACTCATTGACCATAGTCATTTGGTGAACTTCAGCTTGAAGGAAAATGCAAGACTATATGGAAGTGCTTTTTGCACCTGAAAAATGTAATTTCATTCTCATTATCGATAAAAAATATGTCTCTGTAAAAATAAATAAATAAATAAATAAATATATATATATATATATATATATATATATATATATATATATATATATATATATATATATATTTAATGAATGACCACAAGGATGGTCAATATGATTCAAAATTACACTCAATGTGAATATAGATTTATCATTCAAATTAAAATCAAACTTTTATAAAGTGCCTAAAACTTCTTCAAAGATTAACATATCTAATTTTAGTGAAGTCACTAAAAAACATCATAAAAATTTATGAATAGAATAGTGTACATGATTTTATTCTATGGTTATTCCTTTATCCTTGTAACCTAGAACTGAAAACATTAGCATTTTCAGGAGGAGATCCCATGTCAGATCTAATAGTGAATATGCAGTTGTACAAGAACTAACTAACAAATTTATAGATGTGAGAAAGAGATTAACAGGAAGTATATACATGGAAAGGTAAGAAAATATAGATCAGAGTAAGGCAAGAGAAAAGTAAGAAAATGCTAGAGAAGAGCATTTTTGTATAAATTCAACCTAGTGTCCATAACAAACATGATCTCTTTGCTTCATATTTTAATAGTAAAGGTACCAATTTCAGTGAAAATGATCTCTTTTATTAATATTTTAATAGTAAAGAAGTAGAGGTTGTGGCAGTTGAATCTCTCTACTTAATATTTATTGGTAAAGAGAGACAACGATGGTTGAAGTTTTTATATTTCAAGTTTATAAAAAGAGACAGACTATATTCTAATGTTTGAATGACAAATTTTATTCTATTGTTTGAATGATAGATTGTATTCTAATGTTTGAATGGCAGTAGAGAGTGTCATTTTAAATGTTTTGGTTCGATTTATTAATGGATAAGGTAGCAAAGTTAGTAAAACATGGATATTATTGAATTCTAAGCGCATTGTTTTCCCTAATTTACAAACAGGATTTTACAACCCGTTGGTATATGTATACCAACATAAAACATACAGTCTAAAATACATCATACATGAAATTTATCCCATAATAAACTATTCCAACTATATTCGGGTACTTCATTCATGCAAATGGGATTTAAATGTGGAGAAACACCATATTTCATGAGATACAACAAAGTAAACACGTTAAAGGAATCTTGAAAGTGTACCATGATTATTATAAATTTGGACTTACCCTCCACCTTTACCAATATCATTTATTCCTCTGTTTTTGTGTCTCAATGAATTATCTTCATATTTCTGTGCAAAGATCCCAGCATTCTTAACATGTTTCGGTTCTAGCAGCCAGCTGAGGCATAGTCAAGTCAAATACCCATAGTGGATGGACTTGCAGACATGTTTTTATACCCTCTGCATAAGCATGTACAAATGTTTTCAATCATCATGCTTCCTCTTGCAAATTGGTTGCAATTTTCCCATCCTAAGCCTCAGCATCGAAAAATTAAATGGTTTGTGGTGATACAAAAGAAAAATATCTTTGTTTTCAGTGATATCACTACGAGAATTAGAGATGGTCTTAGTGAGTTAGTTGGGAAGGAATTAAAAACCTATATATGACTGTAAATTTTTTTGGTATGAACAACAACAATTTGTTTTGTAGGTGGAATTTCTTCAACTCAACAGCTACATGTATCATTTATCATTAGCCTTTCAACAAAACCTCTGATGATAAATGAAAACAATTCCTTGACGACTGAGATTTGATATGGATTATTTGATTCCGGCACTTTGGGTTCGAGCTCTTGGATACCTTCTAGATATGGTTTATTTGATTCTCCAGGGTCCTTAAACCCTGTAGAATGTAATTTGATTGCAGATACAATAGTTGATTTTGATTTTTTCTTATATTTATAATTTCTAAAATATTTTAAACAATCAATTTTATATTTTAATAATAAAATTTTCAAAATATTTTAAAATTTACAATGAAAATAAAAATACCCTACTATATCATACTTCATTTTAATTAACAAAAGCGAAATCGAGTTCCAAAACATTTTGAGACAATTAAATTTCTGCCAATAAACTTTTCAAACTATTTCAAAATATACAATAAAGATAAAAGTAACCAGCTATATCCCGAAGTAGCATTTTCGGTGAACCAAGGTCGTATCTCTATGTGTTATTTAAATTTACATAAATACCATGCGCCACCAAAATTAAACACAAAAAACATGCGCCACCAAAAATACAACGAGCCATATTTAAAAGAAAAAAATTTGGCAACCCACGACTTTGACCCCAATTCTTACCCCAATAAATTACTTATTACAGTGACACCATCCATGATTATTACCCCAATCAATTATTTATTACAGTGACGTCGCGACCAAAATTAAACAAAAAACACATGCACCACCAAAAATACAATGAGGCACATTTAAAAGAAAAATAATTGAAACCCACAGGTTTGACCCCAATTCTTACCCCAATCAATTATTTATTATAGTGATGCCAACCATGATTCTTACCCCAATCAATTACTTGATGCTAACCAGGATATCGAGACTTAACTGGAACAAGAGACAAAGGAAGCCTCAGATGATGAGGAAGTCGAGGACACAGAAGACGCCAAGGAAGCCGAGGATACAGATAATGCCGAGGAAGCCGAGGAAAACGAGGATGCAAAGGACATTGAGGAATCCTGCACACAAACTACCAAAAAAAAATTACAACAAAAAAACAAAAAATCCTACCAAAAGCTATAAAACACAAACAAAAAAGAAATTGACTTGCAACAACATCGCTTACTCGCTCTCCAACTGTCAGGTAACGGTAACGTTCAACTAAAATTGTGGTAAATCTTTCTATGGTTTGTAGACCAACCAAAATTTTGACGTTGGTTTTTCTATCTCCCACAAAAAATCTGGTTGTCGACGTTGTCAACATAGACGGTGGAATAATTTCGGAAAAAGTGGAAAATGTTTGGCCAAACCTTTGGGAGAGTGAAATTTTTTAGCATGTTTCTCAAGAAAGTGTAAACCATCTTCGCGTTTCCACCCTAAATATAAAAAATAGTTATGTGCCTGGAAAGTCTAACATAATATCATACTACCACTTGACTTATTTACACTCTAAAATTTGTCAATGAGTAGTATATATTGTTTCAAATATTTTGATTGATATATCATAATAAAAAGGGAAGTACCTAGAAATAAAATAAAACATGCTGGGGTATTGAACATGCTTGCTGGTAGAATAGAAAACAAACTTTGGCACACTTCAAACTTAAAAAACATCGTTCACATTCTGAAGAAATTATCATTAAAATTGAAGCTAAGAAATGAACTTTATATCTCTCATAAAATGGCTTTAAAATCCTTCTAGTATTTTGTTTTGTAGTTCTATCTTTTAGAAATAGTAAGGAGGTTTTAGTGCAGGTGATTCAATTTTCCTGAACAAGACAAGCTTTAGTTATATTCTTGGATATTAGTAAGATGCTCACTCTTGGAATGTATCATTTTGTTATCTTTCTTTTTCCCTATTTCTATCCATATTCAATGTCATGGCATTTAAAATATGATTGTGTCACTTTTCTTTGTAATGAGTATATTAGGGGGAAGAATTACTAACTAAGGATTCTCCTAAGATTTCTTGTAGAAATTTTGATGGTTGGCTATTTCATTCAATGATAACACTATTCGTACAATGACAACATTGTTAGAATTACTATGGAAACCCTGACATTAGTTACTCTTTTGAAAATAATGAAGATCGGTTTTGACATCACTGATCTTTGGTCACAAGAACTACAAAAGTAAACAAGAGGATTCATAATTATTTCATCACAGTCAACTGAAGGTATCCATCCTTGGTCTTTCTTATCTTATTTATGCAAAGGAAGTTGACATCATATGACACTTACATAAATGACTTTATTCAATTATCCCTATAATTTTTCAATCCATGCCCCATATCCTTGAGATGAGGAATGATACAGTAGGACTCCAATAAAGAAACCATATCTCTAAAATTTTGATCAACTTTGGTATTTCTTCAAGAGGTCTTGCTTGCATGGGGACATGTAAAATGATCTGCATGAAGGGATGTGAGGCCTTTGTTTTGTATTATTTAATATACATTTTTTCTTTGTAATCCCTTATTATTTTACTTATCTTTTATGGTTATTGTAGTCATTTTTTCATTCTTGGGCTAATTATCTTAAATTCAAGCATGACAAGATAACTTGTTTAATTTCCCTTGTTTTTCAATAATTTAAGAGGAATTATGCGAGATTTTTATTAATAATGATTCACCCTGTAGCAAGTGACCATTAATAATTTGTTTCTAGTGCACCAAAAACTTGAGAAAGGACTAGACAAGATCATATTGTACCATGAAACAAGTTTCTATCCTGATCTTGCACCAAAAGTATAGTTCCTACACCTATTTATTGTTTTCCATAATAGTGCACTTACAGGAGTAAATTGAGAACTTGATTTTTTTCCATAGTAATGTTTTAATGCTCCCATGTGAGTCAAAACGTGCCCAGGTTGTACGAATGGATTTCTAGAAAATAATCAATGCTTTAGCCCATATTTGCAGCAATTTTAAAAACAGTCAACTGACATAGGTCATGGGTTTTGTTACTAATACGGAAAATTGGATATTACGTAGGTCATTTACCAAATTTCCCCATGATTTGGAAGATATGAAATGTTCTTTAAGGTCGATTTGTTAATTTTTTTTTTTTTGTCAATTTGGTAGTGCCTCGCTATTTTCTATTTATATTTTGAAAGCAGGTTACAAAAAATAATATTCAGTCTGTGGCCTCAACCTGCCCGTAGGAAACCAGGTCTGTTGGCCACCTTAGAGCATTAAAATCCATCCAGAATGAAACAATTTCATTCTACCATTTACTTCATTAGCTCACTGACTATTTACTCGATTATCTACAACTCTATTGAGTGATATATGTCCTTGCAAAAAACAAAATTGCATATTATAAACATGATTAAACTGCTAAAACTGCTATCCATCAGAGGATTCAATCGGTGCTGGATCTTTTGTTGTGGATCCGGGCATATCCACTTGTTTCATCTATTGGAGTTGTTTCTCAATTCTGCCTACATGATCATCAATTCTACTGATACGATCAGTAGCCTGATACTGGGTGATTTTGACGTGGTTCAACTAATTATCAATATCTTGTAATAAATCCACTACTCTTGGTTCAATCTTCTCTTGATGAGGGGGAAAGCTCTGCATAGCTTTAGCCAAGAGGCATTTAACAATCTAGTAAGTATGAACTGTTTGATGAAACAGTGATAAACGGCCACTGGTATTGCTTGGATCTGTGATGAAATCCATGATTTCTACTTCAGCAGCGTTATCTTCCTCATCAGTTTCAATTTCTCACTCCCAACCTCGAATTTCCTCTCTGACACTGGAAGAGTTGCCAATAGCATAATTTTTAGAGAGGTTTTTAAAACCTCTTGTCTTGTCTTCCTTCCTCTCTTCCTGAGGCTAACTTCGGGCTGTACCTGCTTTTGTTTGCCTTTGTCAGGATTAAAGGCTATGGGGTTACGAGTCTGTCTCTTGACCATGATGAAGAACATACTTAAATAAGTGAGCTCTGGCCTAAGAATGAACAAAGACAAAAAATAACAGACCATTAAAGTTTGGACTTTATCAGCAAAATCACCATTTGGGTCTATCCGATTTCCGTTGATTGTAGAAGACATATTTCTTCCCCGAAAAGGAGTCAAGTGAAAACAATTAATCCATTCCCAGAGATAGACGGCCCAGAAATAAACGAAAGGACACTATAAGACAACAAACAGACAAAGATAACCAGAGTTTATGAGTTGGCATTGCAAAGAGACGATAGCGGGACAAAATACAAGCCCACTTACAGGGAGGGCGCAAAATCCACAACTTGTAACCAGGGCCCCCGACTATAACAACAAAGTGCTTGACATACACATCCTTCCACCAACTACCGATGATAGTATGAAAGAAACAAACAAACCAGAGATGCGAAACGACAACAAAATAAATTGTGGACAGAATAACCCAACAAACCTAATAGCTCCCATGCAGAATGGAACTTGCAATTTCTACCCACCCAACTCCAGAATTTCGAACATGGTAAGCCCTCGACAGAACCTTAACCAAAACAATAGAATGACACTGAAGGTGACAAGGGTCTCGGAAATAGGGGTCTACAGGGCTTAAAAGGGGAAAGACAAACCCGTAATCTCCCGGTTTAAACCAAGTAAACAAAACTATCCCAGAGAAATACATAGCCCAGAATACATCAACGAGCGTGGACCCAGAATATATCAACGAGCATGGACAGAAGATTGATAAATACATACCCCAGCAAAGAAGCACGTCTGATGCAGGGTATGGCTGTCTTCGTCCTCCTACGCCTCTTCAGAGTTGCCACTCGAGTTGAACAATGCATGTCATAACTAAATTTACAATTCAAATACCCTATCTTCGCCGAAATATTTCCTTGTCGGCCTGACAGCACAGGCTGTCTTCCCAAATGCATCATCAATCTCCTATCTTCCGCATGCTGCCATGATCGCAGTAAGTACTGCTTCATCATGGTTAATGAATGTAGGGTTAACTAAAGCCGTCCACCTATCGAGCATTTGCTGTTGGCAATCTCAATCTATGAGCACCCCGATCGGGTGAGCTCAATTTGTTAAATTACTAATATGGAAAATTGGATATTACGTAGATCATGTACCAAATTTCCCCATGATTTGGAAGATATGAAATGTTCTTTAAGGTCGATTTGTTAAATTACTAATATTGAAAATTGGATATTACGTAGGTCATTTACCAAATTTCGCCATGATTTGGAAGATATGAAATGTTCTTTAAGATAGATTTTTTTAAAATGCACAATTTTCCAGATTTCCAAACTTATGCCCAAAGTTGAAAAAAATAAAACAAACAAGAACTACTTTCCAATTTCTCCTTCCATTAGATTTGAAATATTCTTGATTAATTTCATAGCTAAAATGGATAAATTTTCTTTCCCATGGTTTTTACAACCCATACTTAATTTGTTTAAATCAATTTCAGTTGTTACAACCCATTTTTGTAATGAAAATTGTATAAATGGATGAGTCGTGGCTCGTCACGGGTAGTTAGGGTAAAATCATTAGAATAATTATTGATGGAGTGTTGGACTCTCTCTCTCCACACAATATAAAGGCTAGACATTGATCTAGTAAAAAGCTTAAGCCATGTTCTACATTCTATTGATTGAGTATTTTATTCTCATTGTAATTTAGATTTAATGAAAGGCACGTGTTGGTTGGAAGGGACCCCAACCCATCTCATTTCCATCCTTTGTGCTCATTTTGTAGCATAGGATTTATATTTGCACTCATCTTTTGATATCGTAAGTACTGGTGTGCTAGTTTTTATTTTGAATACTTTTAGATCTAGTGCTTTGTCGTAATAAAGATTGTGTACTCTGTCCTTGTGTTTTATATATATATATATATATATATGGAATCACGGTAAAAAAAAGTATCATATCCAAAACATAGAAGTATAACTTTTATTCCTCTATCCTGGGAAATTAATTCCATCAGTTTTGATTTTTTACTAGGGTCTGGACCATTTTATTAATTTGCAACGCAAAAATGCATCAGGTCCACTGATATGATTAATTCAGTTAATGTGTGATTTGGAGTTAATAGATCCCTTATGATCTATGAAATTTTGTTTTGTTCGAAACACTGGAACATAGTCTATTCGACTTGTTATTTATTTGGAGTCTTTGTGTTTCCCTTACACCAAAGAAATCTTAATTGACTTCATTTTCTTTTGTGAATATTGAGTATATTTTGAAGGAAAAAACGAAGCTTGATTACGGGAGTCATTTCATAACTGCTAAATAAGAGCATATACTTGTCACTTATTGTGAATTATGTATATGCCTAGAAAGTAGTATCATAAAACTCGAATTTGAAACGAATTTTGCATAAACTACTTTGAGTGATTATATGAATTATAACCTTTGGAAGAAGACTATGCATACTTGGAATATTAAATATTATATGCATTTACCTTGTTTTCTTTATGAAATTCTGAATTGAAACAAGCTTATATGTGAAATCACACGTATTATTAAAATGATCGGATGAAATCGAGGCAAAAAATCTACTTTATTTTCTTTATAAAAAAAAATAGATCCAAAGAGAATTTTCAAAAGGGATTCTAATCATAATGCTGGTCACTCTTGCCAACAAGGTTGAGGAAGTATTCTCTACTACAATAGTCTTTTGTTTGGTGGATTTGGAGTGTAAGTAAATTCTACCAAAAATATATTACTTTAATTGAATTTGGTTTAATGTATATACATAGGCTTCTATGTTTAAGTCTGAGATATAAATAGACAGTTTTTTCTAGGTCTTTGAAGAGCACCAATTTTACAAGAAGAGGAGTTCAAGATTACTTCATAACAAGAATATAAACGTCAAATTATCAACAGGTAATTTCTTTAAGTGAATGAAAACATATTTATACTTTTAGGCTTGCAGGGTGTTCTTTTAGTAGTCTCTTCCTTGTATCTCTTCTCATGAAGTATGGCAATTGGTCATTTCTAGTTGAGTGATTTTACTTGCTTATGATAGTACTCCCATATCTGAATATAAACACTTGTCCCTAGATTGACTTAAGCATATTTATAACCTTTCACACGAGTAATTATTAATAGGGTAAATGTATATTCATTGGTTACTTATTTTGGATATATATTATGTTTACAATTCTTTTACTAGTGTGGTGGTTAACTAGAGTTTAGATTCCCAATAAGTAGGGTTTTCCTCTTAGGTTAGGGTTTGCTTTACAATTTCCAATAGCTATGGTTTGTTCTTTACATGTCAATAGTTAGGATTCCTTTCCATTTGATAGTTAGGGTTTTCTTAAACTATAGGATTAATTTTTGAAATATATAGGGTTTTTGTTTCTAATTAATGTTATTTGAGTGCAGGATTAGAACAAGATTGAATAGTGTGTGCAGGAATTTAAAGGAGTGAAATAACTAGTCTACAAGATAGATTAGGGTTTTGTTTTGTTGGTCCCTGAATCCTTTCTATGTCATTTCTAATGTTGCACCTCAAAGTCCATAGACCTTAGATTGAAAATTAAAAGTTGGTCCATTAATCATACAAATACTACAACCAACACTTCTAGGTTTCAACTTTCGAACCAAATTCTTAAGCAATATTTTGGAACCTTAAGGGGAACTTCTATTATCTGCAATTTAAGCCTTATATCGATCAAAATTTTCTTCTGCATACCATATTTTAACACTAAATGGTGAAGGATTTCAGGCTCCTAAATAAAATCTATGACGTTTCAATGTATAGTGATTAATCGGTGTTGTTTGCATTCCTATCCCATTGATCCTAACCTAACTAATTGATTATTTTGGTGCCCAAGTGGGCTTAATCAATGTGTGTTATATTAAGGTTAATTTTAGAGGCTCAACTTGGGGTCATGAACCAATAGTTTTAATTTAGTGGTGTGTAGGTGTGTGCAAATGTATGCATTATACAACTTGAAATGAAAGTACATTACACTAATATCAAATATAATGAACCACACAAAAAATAAACAAAATGTTGTAAATGGACAATAATCAAGAATTCACCATAAACAAGTCACTAAACAACCTATAACGGTATTTTTGCAAAGAAAAGGAGAAAAAAAGGGAAAAAATGAGGCTTCGATGATAGAAAAAAAATCAATAATGAATATGGGATCTAATGTGCTATCTTCTAAGAAACTTTATATAAAGATTACATAGGGGAGATAATGGTTTAGGGTTGTAAATTGACCTCAAAAATATCAATCATGATGGGGTATCAAAAGAGAAATAAAGGAGAGACTAATACTAATAAAAAGAATAATGTTCTTAATCTCAAGATTTAATAAAGAGGCAAGTGATAATATCTATAAACATGTGGTGACAGGGGTTTATCCAGCCTACTACAACAAATTGCCAACTTAGACCCCCAAGTCCATCTTCATGGAGAATCACTAAAAGTCCTCAAGGGGTTTTGTTTCTTCCTCTATAGGTTTAGAAAATTAAAATATCATGAATTTTTTATCTATTACTAATAGGAGGGAGCCCAAAAACCTACAACATAGAAATAATTCAGAACAAATAATAAAAACTGGAAAATTTTGGAAATTTTGACCAATGCAGGAAACTAAACTAGAAGTTCAATAACCAACATAGAATTTGGGCCAATAAATTCATTAATCAATGTAGAAACTAAACCACAAATTGCATTGACAAGTGCAGAAAGGGGGGAAAGTTGTGTTGACTTTCAAAGGCCTCTATTTTTTGGGTTCTTCTATGGATCTAATATCTATTCCTATTCAAAGAATTGTGACTTGAATAAAACCTAGTGAAGGAAAAAAAAATCAAATTTCCCAGATAATCACCAAAAATATAAACTTTCTAAAAGAAGAAAGGGGAAGAAAGGTTATAACACACATTCCAGGACCTGAATTATTCAAATCCCTAGTGGAGTCAACATCTATTGGATGCCTTCCTGCACAAGAGTTCAAAAAAATCCTTTCTTTACAGGTTACAAGTATTCCCACAAGAAATAATGAGGGTTTATATATAAACCCTAATAGTGGCACACATTTATGTAGTTGTTCATAAATCTACAAAAACAAATTAGAATATAACTAGAAAATAAAACACATAAAATATGAACCCATATAAAGCATGCAAAAGTCCAAAAAACCTAAATAAGACTTTATTAATTACCACCTTTTTAGTCTACACATAATTTTGTATCAAAGGACCTCCTCCTTGGGAGGGTTTGTAGACAATCCTTGTTGCAAGATGTGATTATCTCTCTCCAAATGGAAGAACAATCCAATCAGAAGAAAATAGAAAAATTGTAGAGAAATTCTATTGGAGAAGACTCTAGAGCTATAGGATCACAGGTTCAGTGATGAAAATAGATCATGAGAAATGAGGAGAAAAACCTCTCTATTTAATAAAATGATATATATATATATATATATATATATATATATATATATATATTCTATGAGGTCAAATATAATAAAATATTTGTTGGAACAAACTAGAATCTCAATAATTTGGTATTTTATGATTGTGTGAGAGGAAAAGATTAAAAATAATGGTTAATGATTTACCATATTAATTAACAAACACTAGGTAAAATATTGAGAAATAATTAATAAAAAAAGGGTTTATTAGATTACTTCTAGGTGAAAGGATAAAATAGGCTTGAAATCATTCATGAATAATGATTTAATAAAGTATTTCAATTATAAGTTTAAAAGATTAAGAAATAATCAATAAATAACTAATTTATTGAATTGTTCCTATGGAAACAACCTAAATGCATAAAGTTATGAGAGTAATATAAAATTAATGAGTTTATGAGTTATCCTCATTTTAGTGGATTAATTAATGGAAATAAATTTAAAGAAATGGTTCCTTAGGTCATTTCTTTAGGTGAAAGTGGGTTTTAATGTGCAAAACCCATACTAACATTGTGTATTTCAATCCACCTAATTATTTTATCTAGGTGATCACTTTTGGTGTGACAAAAACACACCCCCCAAATGAAATTAGGGAGTAAACATAAAGAAAAATTGGGTCTCAACAACAAGGTATAATAAGGTACCCAAGTATAAACTTTCACAAGTGGAGAAAAGGAGAAAAACCTATAAGGGGAAAAAATTCTCTCTAAAAGAGAAAATGATGCCAACGCTCAGACAAGTATGGAGTTGAAATTGTAAATTCCACAATCACCCACTAAATGGAAAGAACAAAAGTCCGCTTTAATCAGGAAGTACCAATAACATGAAGATGAGAGCCAAGAAACCTCAATAAGCTTAGTTGATCTCTAAAGTAGAAGATGTTGTAGAGGCACAAGAAAGAAAAAAATTGACAACTTCATTATAAATGGTTCAAATAAAATATGTGTTGGAAAAGAACCAAGATAGAGGAATCAAGTAGAAGCAACACCATCAACCAAGAAACAAACAATGAGGACTGCAAGTATGGAAAAATTATCACAAATATGGTACAACAACACTCATGAAGTGTTATGTAGCAAGATCACAAAACCATGATAAAATATAGATTAGTAACTTGAAAAAAAGCCTCTTTGATGGGGCAACCTCTTTTTACATCCTATAAATGAATAATTCTTGGATGATTGAAATGACAAGACCTCCTTGGTATATATATGATTCTAAAGGGTCAAAATATAATTAGGGACTAAATAAAAATAATAATGTAAGGGCTCAACAACAAAAATAGTGGGCTTATATGGGGCACACCATTAATAATATGGGGGCTACACTAGTATTATGGATACCTAACATGCCTCTCTACTTCAAAAAAATGTTTTCCTCAACGCTTGAGTATTTTTGGATGCTTCTATATGAAATTCTCATCCTCCCATGTGGAATCTTCTGCAGGTTAGTTCTTCCACTTTATGAGATACTCTAAAATAATTGATTCCATAGTTGTCAAATTCATGTTTCTGTGATTGCTTCAAGGTCCATATGATTTTTCATTCCCTGTCAAGTTTTGGAAATATATATTTAACTAGGAGCTTGTCACCTATAACCTTCTTTAAGCATGAAACATGAAAAAGTGGGTGTACTCGTGAAGATGCAAGAAGCTCCAATTTGTATGCCATACTACCAATATTTTGCAACACCTTATAAGCGAAATAATACTTGGGTGATAATTTATTATTCTTCTTAGCTTAGTTGGAGGAAATTTTTTTGTATGGTTGTAGCTGTAAAAGTACCCAATCACCCACATAAAAACTCCTTTCACTTCGATGTTGATCTTCTACACCAGAGTCAAGTTATCCTTTAAGAGTTCGAGAACTTGTTTTTGATGCTCGATGTGATATTCCAGTACTTGAACCTTAGAATTGTCTCTTAAATATGATGTTATCTATGGTGGATGATATCCATAAAGAACCATGAATGGGGTCATTTTTGTTTCATTATGGAAGGATGTGTTATACCACCATTCTACTAGAGGTAGCCACTTGAACCATTGTGTTTTTTTATTAGATAGAAAGCAATGAAGATATCCTTCCAAAAATTTGTTAATTATCTCAAATTTCCCATCAAATTGAGTAATATAAGATGTTATTATGAGCTAATTGAGTACCAAGACAAGAAAATAATTATCTCCAAAAAAATTTAGTGCAAATGGGATCTTTGTCACTTACAACATCCTTTGAGTTGTTTCCACAAATGTAGTAGCGATTGTACTGGCTTTGAAAGGATGAGATGGTGTACAAAAGTGTGCATACTTGGTAAGTCTATCAACAAACACCATGACAACACTCTTTCCTTAAAACTTGGGTAAACTTGTGATAAAATCCATTGATACCTCCTCCCAACATTGACTTGGAATGGTTAATGGTTGTAAAAGACATGATGTCTTAATTGTCTCCAGTTTATTTTTTTGGCAAACGAAACATTCTGCCACAAAATTTTGAATTTCATATTTAATTCCATCCGAAAAAAATTCCTCCTTGGTCCTATGGCAAGTTTTAAAAAATTATATGTGCCCTCCTATAGGAAAGGGGTGCAATTGGGATTTCTTACATAGATATAAGTGATAGTTTTACCAAAGTAAATATTTTTTCCAAATAAATGTATCAGATGCATTCGGATCTTGTTGCAACTTTTGGATGAGTTTCCACACCTCTTTGTCATTATTTGTTAGTTCCTTGCTTCAATTATCCAATGAGGTTGTAGAATAGAAATGGCACAGAGAAATGCTTCCACGTCCTCATACCTTCCTTAGAGTGCATCTGCAATGAAATTTTGCTTCCATTTTTTGTATATGATTTCAAATTCATAACCCAACATAATTATGACCCATTTTTGCTACTCTTCTAAATTTAAACTTTGTTCCAAGAAGTATTTAAGACTCTCGTGATATTTTTTTACCCTGAAGTGTATTCCCATTAGGTAAGGGTGCCATTTCTTCAAATAATGTAGTATTTCCAACATTTACTTCTCATAAATATTTTTTGTAAATACTTTCCCTTGATTGGATGACTTTCAAAATAAATGGGTCTTCCTTATTTTATTAAAACAACACCAATTCCATTTTGTGAGGCATCACATTCCACAATAAAGGTTTTTGTGAAGTATGGTGTAGCTAAGGTCAGAGCTCAACACATTGCCTCTTTAAGATGTTCAAAGGACTTAGTTTCTTCCGAAGTCCAAGAAAATAATATTTCTTCAATAATATTGTTAATGGTGCTACTATTATTCCATAAGTCTTAACAAACTTATAATAATACCCTTTCAAAACAAGAAATCCTCGAAGATTTTTTAATTTTGTGGTGATTTTCCATTCCTTTATGGATTTAATTTTGTTAGGGTCTAACATAAATATGGAATTTTAACGTAGATTCAAAACTGCTCATGTAATTTACTAAAACATAAGACTCAAATCTACTCTACTCATATGCGGAAGAAAATTCACGATCGAGAACACATATCAAAAACATGCATCATGATTCAACACACATACACAAATATTTGTCTAGGAGAAAGAAATTGCTCAAAACCCATTCCTATCTGTATTGCGTTAATCAATGAATATGGATGAATACAATATGCTTTCTCAAGATTGAGCACAACCAGCACATGTATATTCTATCCTCTGTCGGACTGAATGACTCTGGCCAATACTTAGCTAAATTTTCAAGCCTCCGGGTTCTTATTTTATTGCGTTGTTACTCAAGGAATTAGCCCCTATTATTTAGAAAACTCCTCATTCTAGATTGCACAATTCCTTTAAGCCAATCTATGGTTGCATGCACCCCCTGTAAAACTTGGAATTTTTTATAAATGAAATTACACTTCCCTTGAACTCCAATCTCAACCGGGTAACTCGATTTCTATGCATGCATGAGTTAATTTAGGTTAATTTATTAGTTAATAGTTAAACACTGAATTTACGCCCCACTGCTAGACCTTCCACTAGTTCCTCCAATAGTTGGAACTAGTTTAACTGACCATAACTAAATTTAAATGAAATAAATTGTTACAACTTAAAATAAATCAAATTAGGCTCCTAAAATTTAGGAATCATTGTACACAACTCAATTTCTTACCCCCAACTTGAATTAACTAAGAGAATTGAGTGATAACAACTATATCACCTCAGTTAACTCATTCAAGTGGTATGTTAATGTGGAATTTCAAATTTCTCCTAATTTAATCAAGGAAAAAATAAATTAGGAATTTCTTATTGTATTTTCAAGACTCCCTCTCAGCAAGAAATGGATTATCATATACCCCAATCCTGCCTATTTGGAACTCGAATTTTCCTCTTGACAAATCCTTTGTCAAAATGTCTACGTCATATTCCTCTATAGAAATGTATTCCAACAACATGATCTTCGTCTTCACGCAATCTTGTAGATGGTGATATCAGATGTTAATGTGCTTGCATAGGTCATGTAATAATGGATTCTTAGAGATTTTGATACAAATATGATTGTCACAATAAATCATAGTAGGATCCATCTTCTGACCAAATAACCCAACAAGAATATTTCTCATCCAGATTGCCTCACATGTTTCTTGATTGGAATCCATGTACTCTGCTTCCACGAGCTCAGTGCCACATATCTATGCTTCTTCTTGTACCAAGAAACTGCTGCTAACCCAACACTAAAAATTCCTCCTGATGTGGTCTTCCTATTTCATGGACTCCCTACCCAATCTGCATCTATGAAGCCTTACAAATTCACTCCCTCTATCTGTTTGTTCCAAAGTAAAAACTGATTAGTGCCTCTGAGGTATCTCAAAACATGTTTTTCTTCCTTTCAATACATTTTGGTTGGCTTAACCATTGTTGACTAAGATGGTTAACTACATAACACATGTTTGGTCGTCTTTTCACCAAATATATAAGTGAACCCACAAGCTGCCTGTAAATAGTATCCTCCAATTCCTCACCTAAAGTGGCATTCTCCTTCCTCCAACTTCCTGCTAGAGGAGTTTCTGTCGGTTTGCTACTCTCCATGCGAAACTTCTTAAATATATTTTTGGCATAATTTCCTTGAGAGACAAACAATTCCCCGTCTCCTTTCCATACTTCCAAACTGAGTAAATAATGCATGAGTCCCATGCCCTTCATCTTGAATTCTCTTGCAAGATCCTATTTGCAACAACTGATAAAATTCTCACCACCAGTTAAGATAAAATCATCAAAATATAATACTATAATCAACAATTTACCTTCAAAAATAATATGGTAAATCTTTGCATCTACTTCACTCTTGGTGAATCCCAACCCAATGAGATTGTTTTTTATCCTGGTGTATTAAGAACATGGTGTGTGTTCAATCCATAAAACACTCGCTTGAGTCTACACACATGTGACTCTCTGTCGAATCTGTTAAATCCTTTTGGTTTTTCAATGTACACCTCTTCTTCAATCACTCCATTAAGGAATATTGTCTTCACATCCATGTGATGGATCTTCCATCCCATCTGCACTGCAAGTGCTAGAGTTGACCTGATAGAAGAGTACCTTGCTACTGGAAAAAATTTGTCCTCATAGTCAATTCCCTCCACTTGAGAGAACCCCTTAGCAAAAAATATTACCTTTTGTTTCTTGATGCTTATTTTTTTTGCTTGCTTCACCTAATTGATCCATATAGAACCCACCATTAATTTTTCCTATGGTATTGGGAACACTTCCCAAATATTTTGTTTGATAATGGAAATATATTCCTTTACCATGACATCAAACCATACTAGTTGTTGCACTTCTTCCTCGAATGAGGATGGTTTTGACTCTGCTATCTCACTCATCAGAGCCATGTAGCCAGTGTACCAATTTGGTGACCTCCTTTTCATGTGATGTAATGTGGGCGCTCCCATATTCTCTCTGGCATCATGCAATAAATTTTCAGCATCCCTGATTTGTTGCATTCCTTCTCTGGATGTCTATTCTTGGTGGGTGTCTTTATTATTTGCTCCTGTACTTGTGGCTTCTCCATAACATCCCAAGGTTATTCCTTTGGAGCCAAAAGCTCCTAATATGAAACCAACTAAAGCTCCCTCTCAATTGAACACATCACTTCATTTTCCTCATCAAACTTCACATCTCTACAAAAAATTGGAATCCTCGAATATGGGAAGTACACATGATAGTTGTGAGGAGTTTTTGTGTACCCCACAAATATGTTGAAATCTACTATAAAGTCTAGATTTTTCCTTGATTCCTTGGAAACATGAAAATAAATTGATGATCCAAATATCCGAAAGTGTGACACTTCTTGTTTCTTCCTTGAAAAATATTCTTCTAATGTACTCATCCCAAGAATCCAATGAGGACTCTTGTTCTAGAAATAGACCATTACGTTGTATGCTTCAAACCAGAAGTGTAGTGATAGGCCTTGGTCATGTAACATATCCCTTATTTCTCCCACAATACTTATGTTTTTCCTCTCAACCACCCCATTCTGCTCTAGGTTGTGGGGTGTTGCCAACTCTCGTCGATTGCCTTCCTTTGCACATAATTTTTTTAACTCTTTGACACATATTCACCACCATTATAACTCCTAATATCCTTCACTTTATTTCCAATTTATTTCTCAACAAATGCTTTAAATTCAACAAAATTGGAGAATTTATGGTCTTTCTTCTACATGAATAAAATCCAGCACTTCTATGAGAAATCATCTACAAATATAACATAATAACTATGCTTGGTACTAGAGGCTATCAAGAAAGGTCCACATACATCAGAGTGAATCCTTTCAAGGATTACATGTGCCCTACTATCCCGATTATTGAAGGTGGATTTTATGTACTTCCCCAAGGTACACCCTTTGCATGTATTATGTTTCTCTAGTGCTCCATTAGGGATGCCTATGTTGATCTTTTGCGTGTCCTTCAAGTCCCCATGGTGCCAATGGCCAATTATTATATGCCATAATTCACTGACATCTCATCTCTGCACCTTCTCCACCTTTGTGCTCAAGCAAGCACAATCTTCCACATTCAGCTTGTATAGGTTATTCATCTGAACCCCAATATGCTTCAATTTTTCCATGGATATGTGTCTCATGAATTCCTTTCCTTTGTTTAATATCACATCATAATCACTATCTTCAAACACCACGACAAAAACCATATTATTCTTTAGACCAGAAACGAACATCACATCCTTGAGCCTGAGAGGGGAGCAAGACTCCCTCTGAAAAGTAATTGTAATAATACCAGTCGCTCTATACCTCCCATCGCCTCCCATCTTGATGTGAATATGGAGATATTTCTCCTCCAATTCACTGAAAAATTCTTTGTTTCCCATCATATGGAATAAGGCACCACTATCCAGGTACCACACACTATCCATCAATGTGATTTCCATGCATGCAATTAGGGTTAAGTCCAACTACAATTGTGAATCCAAAGATTCAACTGTCACTCCCACTGAGGGATTCTTTCCCACCTTCGTGTGTGGACACTTTGTTGCATAGTGTCCCAGTTCATGACAATGCAAGCACTTGATTTTGGACAAGTATTTATTATTTCCCCCTTGACCAGATTCTACTTTGGATTGGGATTTATTCCCTTTTCCTTTCTTTGCATTTCCATCCAAAGTATAGTTCCCCTCATCTTTGCCCTTGGATGAAGTCTTGTCTCTGTTACTCCCCCTTATTTATTCTTGCACTATATTAGACCATAATCACTCCCAACTTGTTATTTTCTCTCAACCATTCACGGAATCTTGATAACGTTTCTAGGTCTTGGGAAGGCCCAAAAGGGCTAGAGCTACCATGTATTCCCGAGGGACATTAATATCGAACCCGCCAAATTAATCATGACACTGTGTAAACTTTCTTATTTACTGCGTAATTGAGTCATTATTTTACATCTTGATACTTTGAAGCTTTTACTTGAGTTCTAGATTCATGTAGTCACTATTGTTCTCGAACAACTCTATTAATGTTTTCCACATCGCGAACGAAATCTCTTTCCCATGGAGATTCAAGAAAATATGATCTCGTAATCCCTCCAATATGATTCTCCTTGCTTTGGCCACATCCTTCTTCCACTGAGCGAGACCCTGGGCATTAGATGCTTGGGGTTTTGTTACATTTGTCTTGATTTATTCTAGCAGCCCATTGTCATCCAATACTTCCTCCGTGTAGATCTTCCATGCAACAAAGTTTTTGGTTCCTTCCAAAGCATACTCGAGCCCAGGTCCATTGAAAGTCAATTTCTTAATTCTAGAGAAAACTTGTAATATTGATCTTCAAATTCAAATTTCCTTCAAAGAAAGCTTCACAATCTCTTCTCTATTGTGAATCTATGTTTCATACCATGTAGAATTTTAATGTAGATTCAAAACTGCTCATGTAATTTACTAAAACATAACACTCAAATATACTCTACTCTTCTGTGGAAGAAAATTCATGATCGGGAACACATATCAAAAAAATGCGTCATGATTCAAAACACATACACAAATATTTATCTAGGGGAAATAAACTACTCAAAACCCCTTCCTATGTATATTTCATTAATCAACGAATATGGATGAATACAATATGCTTGCTCAAGCTTGAGCACAAGCTGCACATGTATCTTCTATCCTCTGCCTCATTGTCTGACTCTAGCCAATACTTAGCCAAATTTTGAAGCTTCCAAGCTCCTATTTCCTTTCGTTGTTCCTCAGGGAATTAGCCCCTATTATTTATGAAATTCCTCATTCAGGATTACAGAATTCCTTTAGGCCAATCTATGTTTGCATCCACCACCTGTACAACTTGGAATAGTTTACAAATGATAGTACATTTCCCTTGAACTCCAATCTAAGTTGATTAACTCAAATTCTCTTCATGCATGAGTTAATTTAGGTTGATTGATTAGTTAAATGGTTAAACATTGAAGTTACACCCTGCTGCTAGACCTTCCACTAGTTCCTCCAATAGTTTGAACTAGTTTCACTGACCATAACTAAATTTAACTGAATTAAACTGTTACAACTGAAATTAACTCAACCTAGGGTCCTAAAATTTAGGAATCACAATACATAACTCAAGTTGATTCCCCCAACTCAAATTAACTAAGCTTACTAAATGATCACAACTATATCACCTCAGTTAAGTAATTCAAGTTGTTTGTTGATGTGGAATTTCGAATTTCTCCTAATTTAATCAAGGAATACTTAAATTAGCAATTTCTTGTTGTGTTTTCAACATTAACACCCTCATGAGATATAATATGACTAAAATATTCCACCCCAAAAAAACATTTCGAGGGTTTGCATACAATTCTTTCTCCTCCAATGTCAACATGTTAAACATGATTTTTATTAGTCTTGTTGTAGATTAGTATATCATAAAACAAATACTAACACAGATTCTCTAAGGAAGCATTTGAAAATGGAATTCATCAAACCTTGAAATGCGGAAGGTGCATTAGTAAGGCCAAAAGTCATGTCCAAAAATTCATAATGACCTTCATGATTTCTAAATGTTGTTTTCATAATGTCTTCTATCTTCATTTCTATTTGATGATATCTTGAGTGAGGATCCAACTTGGTGAAGTAAATTTCTCCATGTAGTTCATCAAACAATTCATCAATGACAAGAATGGGAAATTTATCTTTAACAATGAGCTTATTGATCTCTCTAAAATCCAAACAAATATTCCATGATCCATCCTTCTTGTGCACCAATAATAATGGAGAAGAGAAGAAACTTTGGCTAGGTTGAATTATACTTGCCTCTAGCATTTCAACAATCATACATTCAATTTGAATCTTCTGGGCATAGGGATATGTGTAAGGTCTAATGTTTGGAGGAACACTTTTTAGAATCAAGTGAATAGCATGATCATGATCCCGAATAGGTGGGATACCTTTCAGAGTCTCAAATACCTTGGAATAGTTGTCAAGTACTCTTTGGATATATGGAGAAATGAATGACTTAGATGTTTTAACATCTATGGAACATAATTGTGAAATTACCCCTCTTTTTTCCTTATTCAAAAGCTTTGGCATGCCATTAGAGCTCATTATCTTCCTAGGTTTCCCTACGATACCCCTTAGTTAAAATTCCTTTCGTTTCAAGAATTTTTTTAAGAAAAGTTCTTGAAAATTAAAGCTATCATCCCAAAATATTATAACCATTGGAATCTTAATACAAAATTTGTGCCACCCATTGGAATGGACAGCATTGGAATATTCAATGCATATTCCCCCATGGTTAGATTGATATTATGGAACTTGCCTGAGAAATTTATAGTTCCTCCATTTGCAACCATCACTTGACACTGTGGTGCTTGATATAGAAGCCAATTCATAACCTTAGCTATTTTACAATGAATAAAACTATGAACACTATTTGAATCAATCAACACTATTACATATTTCTTCCTGATGTATCCTTATATCTTGAGAGTTTGAGGAGTTGTAATTCCTGCAAATGCATTACAAGATATAGTTGGATTCATTTCTTCTTTTTTATCCCCTGGGTTGGTTCCTGTTATATATCTTCTTCTTTTGATATTTCTTGTTCCTTTTCTTCCTCATGTTCACAATCTATGTAAAATAATTTCTTCTAAGCACACTTATTACCTTTAGTTTATTTTTTATCAAAACTGTAAAAAAACTCTTTTGTTCTTTTTTCCTCTAATTTTTGTGGTGTCAAACTTGTAGGTTTTAGGAGGCTAGGAGCATTAACACTTCCATATTTATAGTTGTGAGTGGTATACCTCCGTGTTTACATAATTTTTCTTTCGACTTTTCTTGATACCCTGAATGCATTCTCCAATGATTTAGGTTCCCAAAGGTGAACCTCATGTTGGATATTATCCTATTAAAGTCCCCATGAAGACATCGATCAAATTCTCATTTGGAATATCAGTTACCTTTATATTCAATCTTTGGAAGTCCTTAATGTGTTCCCTAACTGAACCCTTTTGTTTGAGATTTATCATTTGGCTAAAGAAGGTATTGTTCTTCATATCCTCATAATGCGATATCAATTCCTCCATAAAAATTTTCCAAGTGAAAAGTGCTTTATGAGAAAAAAATCCATCAACACCATACAAATTAATTGAGTTAAAAATATAATGATGCAATGTGTATTTTTTTTGTGTTTTGCACATCATGTAGATAAAAGAACGACTCCATCTATAGTATCCATGTTACCAGGTCCTTGCCACCAAACTTCCTCATTTCGATCTTTGGAATATGGTTGGTCATCAACCTAGAGTTAGAGTCTCTAAAATCATGATTCACATTCCTTTTTTTCTCATCATGGGGTTCATGACATACCTTGTCACCACTAGTAAGCCTTTCTTCTAACAAATTTGTGAAACCCTCCTTCAAACCTTCCATGTCTTCTTTTATTTATGCTTCTAAAAAAATCGATCTTAACTTCCAATTCATTTTTGGTTACTCTTTGTGATGGAAAAAATTGTTGCACTTGGTCCCTTAATTTTGATATATCGTGATGCTTTTATGCTTCTTAATGCATATGAAAAAATCTTGGATGATTCAAATGACAAGACCTAGGAGTCTAAAGGGTCAAAATTTAATTAGGGCCTACATAACAATAATAATGTAAGGGCTAAACAATTACAATGGTGAGATTCTATGGGGCACAAAAACAAAAATATGGGGGCTACACTAGTATTACAGATACTTATCATGAAGATGTATGAACACCATCGCCATCACACTAATCAAACAAAAGAAATGAAATTCTATCGAGGTAGTTACAAAGAAAGAATAAGATAGCATGCTCTAGTCGATCCAATGACTAAAGAAGAAAGAAATAGTAACATTTGTTGTCATCATCACATCCCCCCCAGTCCCCATATCCAAAACTTGCTTTAGATTTTACACTTCAGGCATAATATGAATATAAATTCCATGTCCATTTTTCCCAAGTCCTCCTCTGGTATATTCCATTTTTCTCAATAATTGAGATCCATTATTAGTTGTGTGCTTTTGAAATATGGGTGACAAAAAGGCATGTCATGAGGCATAAACATCAACATCATGCTTGCTACAATCAAGATCATGAAACATGGATGAAGGTGATCTTGGAAGCTAAACAACAATGACCTTCCTCTCAACATTTTGTAGTTAACCGACTTCCACCTCAAGATTCTCTTGCACTCCTACAAACCTTGAATAATCTCATTCTTCTTCGTCAACTGCAAAAACAATGCATTGTGATATTCTTTCAAAGTCTGATATTGGTAAAACAGTTTGTTGTTATCTCCTTGAAGAGGGGAAATTTATACAAAAATCATTCCCATGGAGGCTTTTAAATAAGCAACCTCAACATTGAGTGGAAATTTTGTTCCTCCAACTTGATACATACTTCTTCAGGAAAGTATTTTCTATGTTAGATAGGGACTCTACTTCCTCCAAATCATCAAGAAGGTCAATACTTGTCTGAAATTCATTTGCAAGATTTTGGAAATATTTTACTATGGTTGAGACTAGATTATCAACCTTCCTAGTTTTTTTACTGATATAAGAGTGGAACCAATGATTAAGTGTTGCATTATTTACTTGCAATATAACAACAACATTCTACAAGTTATGAAACTCATTACGAAGTTGACCTATTACCTTTTTCTCAGAAAGTCCTTGCAATCATTTTCCCATTTTGATAACACCAAATTGACAAATATGTTTCCAATAGCCACTGAAAAATATTTATAACAAAACAAGGTTGATGGATATATATATATGAGCTTCGTTTTTGTAATCACTATCACAAAGACAACATGCCAAGAAAGTGGTGAAGTCAAGGGTCGTTTAAATATGAAAAACCACAGGGGATGTAAGTTATACCCTTTCCATGAATCAAAGCCAAAACAAAAAAATCATCGCATGCACAATATAAAATTGTACACTTGGCATTGATGCTACAAACCACCATTTGAAAAAATTATCTATTAATTTTTTCACTTTTTAGACTTAGATATGTTCAAAATAAAACAATCAGTTGGATTCACATGGGTGATCATTGCATTTTTAAGTGCAATTTTTCAATACTTTTTAGTTTTCCAAGCTTTTTGGGAATTGGTCCTTTTATATGAAAGTATTATAAAGATATAAAAGTAATATGAGTTTTTTGAGTTCAAGGTTGATAGAAATCAGGCTAGGTAAGAAGTTAAATTTAAGATTTTAACATCTAAAATTTTTTCTAGTTCCATGTTTGAAACCGAAAAAAAAAAAAGGAGCTCATGCACAAAACCTGCAAAAGACAAGGTTATGCTAGCCTAGGACAGAACGTGAATGAATGTAATGCTAGAGATACCTATCTTGTGTCACGTGCCTCCAATAAGAAGCGAAGGAGTAGAAGAATCTAGAAGATAGGTCAACACTGTAAACTTTAGTGTGCAATATTTATAAAGTGGATGCCAACTATATTAAGGGTGATTGGGACAGATGAATCTCTTGGGTCCAACCATGCCCAACAGTGCATCCAGTGTCTCCAGTAGCACTTACGTCGATGATTCTGAAAATGGGTATGTAGATCTAGATGTGAAGAAGAGATTCGAGATAAAAAGGGAAAACAACAACGAGAAAAAACTAATAATGCTGTGTTCTAAATAGACAACACGTCAATCTTCCCTAATCCAATATGATCTGTACAAATAGTACCTCATTCTTCCCAAATCTGATTTGATTAGTTCTGATCAACAGCAATGTACACATCCACTAATAAATTGATGATTAAAAAAAACATATTCAAATGGTGAAAACCCCTCATTTGGATGTGAAATCACTTGAGCAGATTTATAGATCTGGAACCAAAAAAAACAATTACCCACCATCTGGATGTGAAATCACTTAAGCAGATCAGAATTATAGATCTGGAACCAAAAAAACAATTACCCATCATCTGGATGTGAAATCACTTGAGCAGATTTATAGATCTGGAACAATAAAACAAACAATTACGAGACCCATTCACACCCAAAAAAGAAAAAAGAAAAAAAAGAGACATTATAGTTGTGAATAAAGAGATTTAAAGTAAAATACCTACCAGTCAAAAGGACAAAGAACCCAGAACAGGAAAATTATGGCACTCGTTGTAGGGGTATGATTGTTTTGACATGTCTCACTCTGTATTTCAATTTTTAGAAGTTTTACTTATAAGTTTCTAGAAAGATATAAGCAATATGAATACAAGTTTCATTACCAACTTCAATTTTTAAAATTTTGGGCATCAACCACTTTAATCTTTGAAATTTTGGTACTTGGAATCTTAATTTTACTGTTTAAAATTCATGTGCAATTAGTCTTAGTCTTATCCATATTCTGATTTGAAAAGCTAGGATTTGTGGT
Organism: Pinus albicaulis; assembly: GCA_034641835.2. Taxonomy (NCBI): domain Eukaryota; kingdom Viridiplantae; phylum Streptophyta; class Pinopsida; order Pinales; family Pinaceae; genus Pinus; species Pinus albicaulis. The sequence continues at coordinate 1,018,760,707 of CM076575.1, read as the reverse complement.
GATGATGGGTCTTAATCTAGACCCGAATGCATACGGTAGAGATTCCAAATTCAACACTCACACTACAGAAATCTTAAGGCTATGATTGTTTTGATATGTATCAGGGCAGGCAGGCAACGTTGGTGTTATTATTCGTTTTTTTTCCTTCTCCAGTTTGCAGAGATCTCCTGAAACGACATGGCTATGGCTATGGCAGGTTTATCCACGTTTTTCTCATTCCTGAGAGCGCAAACGAACATAAAAGCGTTGATGGGTACAGGGCAAGCAGGGGACGGAAGAGAGAAAGCGTTGCTTGCCCACGTCCTGCGGACAGCAGAGAGGGGCGACCCTCAGTCTGTTTTGAAGGCCATCGATTCCTACAGCAGGCACACCAGTTGGCTCATGAACATTGGCGACGATAAGGGCCCCTTTCTCGATTCCGCCCTTGCAAAATACAATCCCAGGGTTGCCCTCGAGATCGGAACGTACTGCGGTTACTCTGCTGTCAGGATCTCGTCACAGATGCAGAGGCCTAGGAGTATGCTTCTGGCGGTGGAGATGAGCCCCCTCAATTGCCAAATCGCCACACAAATCATCGACCACGCAGGCAATCAAGAAACCCCTAGATTCATTTAATGGATCTTGATTTAAATATCAATTAAAGTCAAGGGTAATTATGGATAAAATATGGTATTTGATGATGGATGGAGGAATTATCTGAAATCGGAGTAACCATGTGAAAATGGTTTGAAAATGGTCTTTTATGATCGATGGAATAACCATTTGAAACTTTACCTAATCAAAAATATGTTACACAGTTTTCTTCCAAAAATATCTAACGATAATGAATTCTGTGACACAGTTTGCTTTTAAAAATATCAAAACGATAATGAATTTGTTTGTTTATTGACTGCAGGTGTATCGTCCAAGGTGAGAGTTGTGGAAGGAAAATTCAACGAGCGATTGGACGCTGTGAAGCACTTTCTCGAGGAGAAGGATGCTTCCTTCTTTGATTTCGTCTTGCTGGACCACTGGAAGAACCGTTACATGCCGGATTATCTGCTGCTGAAGGAGCAGGGCATGATCCGGAAGGGAAGCAGGATATTTGCAGACAACATGGGTCGTCTCATTGGACCGGCAGACTTCAGAAAATATGTCAAGACGCATCCAGAGGAACTTGAGACACAGGAATTTCAGAGCAACACTGAATATTTGAAGTGGATGCCTGACAGTGTCACTGTATCAACCTATAAACTAGACTAGATGGGTGTGAGATAAGTAGTACTGGTAATATTTTTGGAAAAGGTCCTTAGTGTGTTTCTTGCAATAATATTTCTCAGGTTTGAAGTTCAATGGCAGATGGACCCTGTGGACATGTCCCTTATTCTCCGTTACTCTGTAATTTGCTTGCTTCTGTTAATTAGATTTTGGAATTTGCAAATCCGATTACATTCAATTATTACACCGAATTTGCATTCAAATACGTTATAATTTAGGTATAAAATCTTGATATCGGTGGTTTAACTAATTTCTAACATTTGTACGAGTTCTGATTACACTGACATTCTTTACATTTAAAAGTTTGGCCATAAACCAGTTTGGCCATTTGTTTATGCAATTTTGCATTACAATGACAATTTAAATGTAAAGTTTGGAAATTTTTCCAAGTTTGTTTGACCCTCTTCTGATTAAAACGTGCAATCCAGTCAGTCTAATTCAAATAACACTAAATATCCAAATAACATTAACTAGCAATTGCACCTAATGTTGCAAAGGAAACGCCCTAAGGAAGAAGCTAGAAAGAAATCAATTGTAATTAATTTGATGTTAAACAGAGAAATTAAGATATTGATTGTCAAAAATAGATATAAAGGAATTAGGATACAGATAGCCAAAACAACAAAAACTGATGATGTTTAAAAGAATGTTGGAGGGATAGAAACTATAGAAAAACCAAAATAAAATCTTCTACAAGAGAGAATGGAATTGATGTAGTTGTGGATCAAATATAAGAGAATATCCAACATATATAAGAATGCAAAGGGCCCAAAAATGACAAAATATAGTTGTCAGAGGTGGACAGTAAGGATGCCTCTGTAAATGGTATCTATGTAAACTTACCATTAATGATAATTGGCCCTGCATTGGAAAAATATTCTAACACTCTCCCTTGAGTGAAATGTAAGAGTAAATAAAGAAGACAAAATGGGTCTCCGAGTATTTTCGGAAGTTGATTTCCCACCTTTTGATAAACGACCACAATCAAGATAAAGCACTCACAGGTTCCAAATTGGCTAAAGTAGCATCTGTGCTGAATCACCATTTAAAGCTTGGTTTGGTAGTGTTTCATGTGTTCTTACTTGTACCAAATGTTACATATGACGTAGCCACTGTCTGCAGTTTCATGCATCAAAATGTGGAAGGCCTGTGTAGCTTATAAAACATACTAAATCATAAAAAAAGTCAAAATGTGGAAGGCCTGTGCAGCTTCTAAGACACACTGAATCATAAAATTAATCATCAACTGAAAGATAGCAAGTGAAGAATTCTAGCATATTTATAGTAACTACAGCATGTTCTTCATCAAAGATCGGCCAATGCGTTATGAATTTAAAGGGCCCATTGCCATGGCAGGTGTGACAGTTTACAAATACAAACCAGACGAGTTGTTTGATGGATCTAAAAATATGTTTCGCGGAAATTATTATCCCTTTTGTAACCATACGTCATTACCTGCACAACAATACAAGTGTTATTATTATTCTCAATATGCTTTGAGCAATGCTTTTACTATTAGACAGTTTGTCAAACTGTTTCTCAGAATTCTTTTTAAAATGCGTCAAATATTTCATTGGTGAACAAAAGAAAACACATCATGCAATCCACATGATCAGGGCAAAGCTTGAATGTGAAAGCTTAAACGTAAGAGACAACATATCCTCTTTGGCACCAGCTCCAAGTGAATCTAATGGTTTATTTTATTTAATGAACCTTAACATCGATTAGCCATTTATAATTTTGCATGGTACCAGTGCCCAGATAACCTTTCATCTTAACTAAGAGCTCGCTTTCTGGCCATGTTAGTTGCTATTTCTGTGACAAATATGTATATGATAGATCCAGAGCAATGATTTCATTTGAAGGCCTTACAGCCCTTCAAAATTCAGTTCACAGATCATGAGTAAAACAAAGATTGGCCTTTGTAATAAACGGAAGAGTATGGATATTCTTGTCAATATTGCAGTATGCATTTTAGTCTAGCGTTAATATGCAAGGTTATAGAAACCGTGGTTGTGATCAATTATTTGAACAATCACAACCCAAAAGAACTCCATAAGCCATTGGGAGGTCAACTACAATTATAGTGAAGGCTGTATTTATATGTGGAGCAGAGCTTATCTATCCACATTTTTTTAGAGGTGCCCTGAAATCGACAGGGCCTGACATATTTGAAACCCTCTAGAGCTTCATTCGGCTAATTAATATAAATTCTGCATCAATTAGCCATATATAATAAATTATAAATCATCTGCAAATTCTGAATAAATCTGACAAACTGAATGCCACTTGAAAAGCATCAGATCACCTTCCTCTCTCTCAGAATCCGATCATTTTTGAAATTCAGAACAATCTAAACTTGCATGCCATGGCACACCACATTGAACACAGAATAACCCTCGGCATTGAGGGCATTCTGATTCTTTATTAACAACAGCAGTTGCCTCACATGAGCACACTATGTCATCAGGCACAACATCCTTCAACAAGAGTGCCGAACAATTCCCAAAAGGGCAATAAACCTTCCACTGCTCAAAATTTTGTTTTGGAAGGATTTCTATGGACTGTTCAGGCATCAGATGCTTGGTGCAATTTGGCTAAGGGAAATCAATGGATACCAAATTTTCTTGTAGTTTATTACTGATATGCAGGGTTAAGCAAGTAATACAAAACATGTGAAGGGTTATGCAAGTAGAACAAAACATGTGCGAGCAAACCCTGTTATCAAAAAATTGAGAAGGGTATTTTTCTTCCAAACAGATCTCACACACTTGTTTCATAACAGGGGAATATTCATTTCCCTCTACCCCTTTCTTTCCAATCCTACTCTCAATATTAGGCGATCTCACACACTTGTTTCATAACAGGGGAATCTTCATTTCCCTCTACCCCTTCCTTTCCAATTACCTGCAAAACAATACAAGTATTATTATTATTCTCAATATGCTTTAAGCAATGCTTTTACTATTAGACAGTTTGTCAAACTGTTTCTCAGAATTCTTTTTAAAATGCGTCAAATATTTCATTGGTGAACAAAATAAAACACATCATGCAATCCACATGATCAGGCCAAAGCTTGAATGTGAAAGCTTAAACGTAAGAGACAACATATCCTCTTTGGCACCAGCTCCAAGTGAATCTAATGGTTTATTTGATTTAATGAACCTTAACATCGATTAGCCATTTCTAATTTTGCATGGTACCAGTGCCCAGATAACCTTTCATCTTAACTAAGAGCTCGCTTTCTGGCCATGTTAGTTGCTATTTCTGTGACAAATATGTATATGATAGATCCGGAGCAATGATTTCATTTGAAGGCCTTACAGCCCTTCAGAATTCAGTTCACAGATCATGAGGTGGGTGTTTCAGTCCTCTGAAATCTTGCTAAACAATTTGTGATGTTAGAAGATCCCTCGGTGTTTCGCAGAAATACATTAGAAGAAACAATATCATGTGTTCAAGAGATTGGGAAAGAAGTTTGTTTTCTCTTCCTCTTCATATTTTCTTCCAGCGCTTGGTATATATCAAGAAAACAGTTGTATGATTCTAGCATGATAATTAGTTGACTGCATTTAAGCAGAATTTCATAAAAAGAGAAGAGAGTTGCAGAGAAGCAAATTTGTTTTTGTATTTGATCGCCAGCTCGAAATAGGAGTATTTTCGGAAGTTGATTTCCCACCTTTTGATAAACAACCCAATCAAGATAAAGCACTCACAGGTTCCAAATTGGCTAAAGTAGCATCTGTGCTGAATCACCATTTAAAGCTTGGTCTGGTAGTGTTTCATGTGTTCTTACTTGTACCAAATGTTACATTAGACGTAGCCACTGTCTGCAGTTTCATGCATAAAAATGTGGAAGGCTGGTGTAGCTTATAAAACATACTAAATCATAAAAAAAGTCAAAATGTGGAAGGCCTGTGCAGCTTCTAAGACACACTGAATCATAAAATTAATCATCAACTGAAAGATAGCAAGTGAAGAATTCTGGCATATATATAGTAACTACAGCGTGTTCTTCATCAAAGATCGGCCAATGCGTTATGAATTTAAAGGGCCCATTCCCATGGCAGGTGTGACAGTTTACAAATACAAACCAGACAAGCTGTTTGATGCACCTAAAAATATGTTTCGCGGAAATTATTATCCCATTTGTAACCATACGTCATTACCTGCAAAACAATACAAGTATTATTATTATTCTCAATATGCTTTGAGCAATTCTTTTACTATTAGACAGTTTGTCAAATTGTTTCTCAGAATTCTTTTTAAAATGCGTCACTTAAAAAAGACAAATTGCATTCAACAGCCCATTATTATTAAACAGTCTTCTCCAATAAAAAGATATAGAAACAAAAAGCATACTTGAATCACATTTAACAGCCCATGAAGAGAAAATAATCTCCTCCGAAAGAAATATATAGCATTAAAAACTTGGAAAGTTACCCAAGCAACCTAAAAGCAGAAAAAACAGACAACTCTTAAAATTTCTTAATTTGCTTCAAGGGCAGCACTCTTCACTGGCATGTTTCGGCAAATAAATACCAAATTGAAATAAGTATAAGATCGACTTGAGGATTGAGCCTTAGTTTTCAAAACGCATCCTAAACTTGACCAGAAAATGTTTCAAGATTTAGACACATGAGAAAGATGGTTCCCCTGCATGATTCCTGATGGCAAGGATAGAAACTAGACATTCATTAAATATTTATTTTGTCATTTAGATTAATCACTTCATCTTCAATTTCTCTTCTAATCAAGTAGCATATCTATGTCAATGAATCTAACTCTTGAAGTTGGTTGATTCTGATAGATCTTCTACATAGAGGTGGGTGTTTCAGTCCTCTGAACTCTTGCTGAACAATTTGTTATGTTAGAAGATCCCTCGGTGTTTCGCAGAAATACATTAGAAGAAACAATATCATGTGCTCAAGAGATTGGGAAAGAAGTTTGTTCTCTCTTCCTCTTCATATTTTCTTCCAACGCTTGGTATATATCAAGAAAACAGTTGTATGATTCTAGCATGATAATTAGTTGACTGCATTTAAGCAGAATTTCATAAAAAGAGAAGAGAGTTGCAGAGAAGCAAATTTGTTTTTGTATTTGATCGCCAGCTCGAAATAGGAGTATTTTCGGAAGTTGATTTCCCACCTTTTGATAAACGACCACAATCAAGATAAAGCACTCACAGGTTCCAAATTTGCTAAAGTAGCATCTGTGCTGAATCACCATTTAAAGCTTGGTCTGGTAGTGTTTCATGTGTTCATCACCTTCCTCTCTCTCAGAATCCGACCATTTTTGAAATTCAGAACAATCTAAACTTGCATGCCATGGCACACCACATTGAACACATAATAACCCTCGGCATTGAGGGCATTCTGATTCTTTATTAACAACAACAGTTGCCTCACATGAGCACACTACGTCATCAGGCACAACATCCTTCAACAAGAGTGCCAAACAATTCCCAAAAGGGCAATAAACCTTTTAGAAGGGGGAATACCAGCTTCCACCAATGCCAAACTCCACTACTCAAAAGTTTGTTTTGGAAGGATCTCTATGGACTGTTCAGGGATCAGATGCTCGGTGCAATTTAGCTAAGGGAAATCAATGGATACCAAATTTTCTTGTAGTTTATTACTGATATGCAGGGTTACACAAGTAGAACAAAACATGTGAAGGGTTATGCAAGTAGAACAAAACATGTGCGAGCAAACCCTGTTATCAAAAAATTGAGAAGGGTATTTTTCTTCTAAACAGATCTCACACACTTGTTTCATAACAGGGGAATATTCATTTCCCTCTACCCCTTTCTTTCCAATCATGCTCTCAATATTAGGCGATCTCACACACTTGTTTCATAACAGGGGAATCTTCATTTCCCTCTACCCCTTCCTTTCCAATTACTTGCACAAAAATACAAGTATTATTATTATTCTCAATATGCTTTAAGCAATATGCATGAAGGATGTCATTTTGTAAACCGTTTCTCTATCTCTTTTAAAATGCGTCAAATATTTCATTGGTGAACAAAAGAAAACACATCATGCAATCCACATGATCAGGCCAAAGCTTGAATATAAGAGACAACATATCCTCTTTGGAACCAGCTCCAAGTGAATCTAATGGTTTATTTGATTTAATGAACCTTAACATCGATTAGCCATTTCTAATTTTGCATGGTGCCAGTGCCCAGATAACCTTTCATCTTAACTAAGAGCTCGCTTTCTGGCCATGTTAGTTTCTATTTCTGTGACAAATATGTATATGATAGATCCGGAGCAATGATTTCATTTGAAGGCCTTACAGCCCTTCAAAATTCAGTTCACAGATCATGAGGTGGGTGTTTCAGTCCTCTGAAATCTTGCTGAACAATTTCTGATGTTAGAAGATCCCTCGGTGTTTCGCAGAAATACATTATAAGAAACAATATCATGTGCTCAAGAGATTGGGAAAGAAGTTTGTTTTCTCTTCCTCTTCATATTTTCTTCCAGCGCTTGGTATATATCAAGAAAACAGTTGTATGATTCTAGCATGATAATTAGTTGACTGCATTTAAGCATAATTTCATAAAAAGAGAAGAGAGTTGTAGTGAAGCAAATTTGTTTTTGTATTTGATCGCCAGCTCGAAATAGGAGTATTTTCGGAAGTTGATTTCCCACCTTTTGATAAACGACCACAATCAAGATAAAGCACTCACACGTTCCAAATTGGCTAAAGTAGCATCTGTGCTGAATCACCATTTAAAGCTTGGTCTGGTAGTGTTTCATGTGTTCTTACTTGTACCAAATGTTACATTAGACGTAGCCACTGTCTGCAGTGTCATGCATCAAAATGTGGAAGGCCTGTGTAGCTTATAAAACATACTAAATCATAAAAAAAGTCAAAATGTGGAAGGCCTGTGCAGCTTCTGAGCAACTCAGCGTACCTGTTGAATAGGTTTTTCGTACTCTCTAGGGTTTAGAAATTCCGTTACTCCAAAATGTTTTGCTGAGAAAGGAAAGATTACAAGAAAGGGTTAAAAAGGAAATTCTACAAGTCAACATATAGACATATGTACACAGATTCTCCACGAATGGAAGTGGGAAATATTCAACCTCGTTCATATCTCTCACTATTGAAATCGATTCCAATGAGATTCGTTGTAAAGACTGCATTTGAATGAGGGACCCCTGTTAAAACGGATGCACCAACCCTGCAAAAATAGAACCCTGATATCAAACATATGCATCCTCTCGATGGATCATTACTCGAGACCTCAACATTCGAAACCCTGGGTAGTTTGCCTGAAACTGACTCACGTGTATGTGAGAGTCCAACATTAGAAATTGCAAGTGCTTTTCCTGAATCTGGTACATGCATGGATTTTGAAACCAGTGTTTCCCTTCGCATGTTTGTTCCTCTGTGGCCCCAGTCGCTGAATGGCAGCGAAAAAAACCCATAGAAGTAAAATGAATACATGTAAACCATCCCAACTAAACAGGCAAGCAAAGAGCCTTGTTATTGACCTCAATATATCCACACACAGTTACCGATTTGAAACAGAGGCCACGATGCTAGCTACAATAAAGCGAAACAGGTAGGTTAGTATTCACTCCAAAATGTTTTGCTGAGAAAGCAAAGATTACAAGAAAGGGTTAAAAAGACAATTCTACAAGTCAACATATAGACATATGTACACAGATTCTCCATGAATGGAAGTGGGAAATATTCAACCTTGTTCATATCTCTCATTATTGAAATCGATTCCAATGACATTCGTTGTAAAGACTGCATCTGAATGAGGGACCCCTGTTAAAACGGATACACCAACCCTGCAAAAACATAACTCTGATATCAAACATATGCATTATCTGCATTTGCTTAAATCGAAGCAATCAGTTTAAAGCTACAGCTTAGAATTAATCCTTGAACTCGATGGATCATTACTTGAGACATGAACATTCGAAACCCTGGGCAGTTTGCCTGAAACTGACTCATGTGTATGTGAGAGTCCAACATTAGAAATTGCAGGTGATTTTCCTGAATCTGGTACATCCTTGGATTTTGAAACCAATGTTTCCCTTCGCATCTTTGTTCCCAGCAGCAACGAGGCCCAGGTATTGCTTCTCTGAAATCCCAAAGCTTCTCTGAAATCCGAGAATGTCCAGTAGCTCAATGCCCTACCTTCTACATTTTCTCTGTTCATAACTGCATTATAAACTAACTTTTCTATCAAGGGTTTAAAATGTTTCAATCGTCTAACAAAATATCAAAGGGCTCAAAGTATGACACGAGGACACCTAGCAAAGTTATTTTCAAATAAATACACCTTACGGCGTAAATATAAATAGACAAGTTGGATTCTCCAACTTGTCCGGAGAATTATTAGGATTCGTAGATCATCCATTATGACGAAGCGCTTTTTCCTTGGCTCTTACAAATTTCAAATATGCCTCACCCTATGCTTTTTGTAGTCTTATGGAAAGGCCAGAATCACATAAAATATGTGAAAAAGTTTCATGGGGAAAAATTAATAATGGACTGAAAAATCAAATAAAAGCCAACGAGGAAGGACTCTATATTTTAAATTAGTGAAATAATTTTTTTATTTGTTATAAGTTTTAGGTTTGAGAAATTAAGGTTCAGAGACATCTGAATTATTAAAACCACTTATAAATTACATGTGACCTAAGTTACAGGTTAACACTTAATATAGCTAAAAATTTTCCAATTAAATTTAAAACTTGTAATTTTTAAATAAAAAAATATCTTCCTCGGATGCGATTGATTGACACTAAAGAAGGAGGCCACGGGGCAGCCATGTGGGAAGATACACAGCGGCTTCACGTGACTAGTCTTGGGAAGCAGACCTTTGTTAAATTCTGGCGTGAGGGCACCATTAATTCACCCTTCGCCACCCTCTCTGCATCGTACCAGCTCTCCATCGTATTAACTCTGCTCGCCATGGCCTTTAAGTTTGTCACCTCGGCCCTCTCGACCTCATTTCAGCGCACTTGCTTGCTCTCTGTGCGCCTGTCCATCTTCACCCCTCCGCCTCTAGTGCATTATTCCCATTCGCTCAAGGTTCGTCCTCGTTCTAGTCGCTGCTCTCCCCAGAAGCCTGCTTCGGCCCCCATCTGGTCTGGCGACTCGGCTCCTTGGACAATTATGCCTCGGCGCCACATGATGAGGTGCAAAAGAGCTGGGGGCGTGGCCAGTCCTCTCGTCCTCCTATGTCGCTCTCCCATGGCCGCGACCTGAACCTTTCTATTGGTTGGAACGAGCCCGATAGCTCCCCCCCTGTCAACCTGAATGCTCAACTTTCTCTGCAACTTACTTCCCCTCATTCACTCCCATCCCTCTCCCACAGCAAGAAAAGGCCACACAAATCCACCATTCCCCCTGAGCTAGCTTTCATCCGCCACAAGATGAAAGCCCTTCCTGTGCAGAGCGCCTCCAGTGGAAGAAAAGACTCTAGTGATTCCGACGACAACAACGACAACAGCAGCTCGGGCCAAGATGCTGAAGGCAATTCGGACCAACCCAAGCTTGATGACTCTGCTGCTAATCCCGACACTCCAGCATCGCCACGTCCTCAGCCCACTGACCACGCGTTGAGCAAGGAGATGGAGGACGAGGGTTACGTGTGCAGAATCATGGAAGAGGTACCAACTTCCAGCGACAAGAATGCAGGGTCTCCTTAGGCTTGGTTTTTTCTTTCCTATCAGCATGCTTTTGTTTAAGAATTGTCTTTCATGAGATACATGTTCAATTTTGAAAACTAAAACTGTTGGATTCCCGCTATGGGTAGCAGTCACTATCTGGTTCCTAAGGACTGGTTTCCCCATCAGGAACAATCCAACTCTTGAAACTTCTCTCTGAATTGGGCTTATCAAATCCACAAGAAAAAACCTATAACTTTTTGTTCAATATAATATAATAGAAATAGCTTAACTATATATATATATATATATATATATATATATATATATATATATATTATACACCAAATCACTATTTATCATACACCAACTTAATAGTATCCATTAAACAAAATTCATTTCCAATAAACATTCACAATATAATTTAAATAATTAATAAATTTAGATATTTTTAAAGCTGGTAATTCATAACAATGGTAGATCTCTAAAAGAATTAATGGAATAAATAAAAACAATCATATAATTTTAGGTGAAAAAAGATCCCATCAGTTTCATAAGTCCAAGTGCATCAGCGCATATAGTTCCAATCGATGTCATAAACTATGGTGCTATTTATTCGATAATTGTGTTTGATTGGTTTCACGATGCCATGCAAACAAACCCACACCACTATAATCCATTTCCTAAATCATAGTAATAGGATTCTTTGATGACTAATACACATACAAATTGACTCATTATAAATATATGAGTAAAAAAAATAGTTGTATTTGAATCGTGCTCATTATAAAATTCGAATTTAAGTCGTGCTCATTATAAAATTCGAATTTAAGTCGTCCTCATCATAAGATTCGAATTATTTTTCCACCTCTCACTAAGGGAACACCTATTAAACTAATAATATGTCATTCCAGTAGCCCAAATCAAGATGCTGACCTGATTAGATCGTCGTCGTAATCTCAAAATTTTCATCGTGTGAACAACAACAATATATTCTATCTGGTTATCCTTCACACGTAACACAATAAAACAAAGTGCCGGCAAAAGGTTATACTCGTTTCCCTTCCAACACCTCCAATCAAGATGGGCCAGCATTACATGGGCTTCACAATCCCAATATTATTTTCATTGGCTGTTTTAGTGACCACATATTGTGTTTTTTGTTATTTTTTACACTAAAGACACAACAACAAAGTTGTACACAAGAAATGACTCACCAACATGGACAATGTATGATTTTCTTCTCATTATTATTTTTATATTTTGTATTATTATTTTTATATTTGATAAATTTAAATTTACAATTTACAATTTATAATTTATATATTAATATGAGTGTTTATTTTGGAATAAGGATTTTAAAATTTTAATTTAATTATCAAAAAACATTGAGTAGATGGTAGGTATTTAACCTCTATTGAATATTGAATATTCTAGAATATTTTTATTAGCATACATAAATCAAAGATTGAAATCTATCTACAAAGCTATTGTCTATTTGTCGTTTAATTAAATTAATCAATTAAAAATTTGTCATTCCAACAACTCTCATATGAAACGAGTTATGGTTTTCATACTTGCGGTATTGATAAAGCATAATAATCTAGAGAGAATTGTAACAAAGATTATTTAAAGTTGACGATTAAAATGTTTTAGGCCATTAGATCAAGTAAATATTTTTATATGTTTTTTTATAATGTTCTTTTTTTTCTTTTTAATAAGTTAGATTGAATTTAGGTTTTGGTGATGATAGAAAGGTTGTAATGTCATGTTTAACATTTTGACTATGTCAAATTATACAAACTTAAAAATAAAAGTAAATTAAATAAAAAGATAGACATAGTGTAATGAACATTTTAACCAGGTCAAAATACAATAAAAAATATAAATAATAAAATAAAATAATGATAAACTATAAATACAGTCCATGGTATTGATCCATGGTGTTCATGCGGAATGTAGTTTCTTTATAGGGGGGAACTAAGATGGCCTAAATCAATCTTAAATATGGATCTAAACTAGTTATTTAATAAAGTTATTTTTAAATTTTCATACATCCAAATATATATAGCTTTTCTTGTTGTGTATTATTTTTGTTACAACTATTTTACTATTTCAAAATATATGGTTTTTTTGTTATATATTATTTATGTTACATGTGTTTTATAGTTCATGAGTATTATTTCTTAATATATAAAAAAATAAATTAATAATGATTTTTTTTTTAAATATAGAATTCTCTGTCAACTTACAAGCTCAGACTTGGAGCACGAGGAAGAGATGAGAACGTAATTGCCTCTCTCCAGGTAAGGAGGAACAACATTAGTTAGAAACTTGAACGAAATAAATAAGTTTTCTTACTGCTATTCAGAAACTTAGAGACTGTGTATGGTAATGACATTGTATGTATTTAATTTACTGCACAGAATTACAGAACTTATTTCCAGGAAAAGAAAATGATTAGAGACAGAGAACTGTTAACATAAAACCCTCAGAAGAAGGCTCTGTGTTGGTTGTTCCCTGTGTCCTATGATATAGGTCATCCAACTATTTTAAGAACAAGAAGAAAGTAAAGACAAAACCTATGAAAACATACCATAGAGTTTTGAAATATAGTTATATACCCAAAGAATTCAAATATTTAATAATGACAGACAGATATACTAACAAGGAAACTGTAAGTAGTTTCCTTGTGTTATAACTTTTACGGTGAAGAATATATATATGTAATAACAAACTGAATACATTTCTCGTATATAATTTTTCTATATGTTGAGAAATAACATGCAATGATTAATGGAGCAGATTTTATGTAAATAACTTTTAATTTCTGAGAATTATACAAAATAAATTAGAAGACGAAAACCCCTGAAGATGGTAATTACTAAGAAAACTCCTAAAACTGAGAACCCGGAAAACTGAAATACTGTGAAGATATATTAGATTTTTACTATTCATTTTGAAAAGAAAAAAAACCAACTCTAATTGAGGAAGAAAAGTACTTATTAGGAAAGTAATCTTTGCTAACACAAAAGCCATTGCGTACAATATTAAAAATTCTAAAAGAATCATATTATAGAATATGCAGACTACACCACAAATACTCCAAAGAGTTCTTAACATATTTTAACTGAAGAATCAATGTATTATGTACGGAACTAAGCATGTAACAAGGTATAGTAAGATTTACCCATAGAGTTCTTAAAACATAACATTGTTACAATTTTCTGTTAAATGTATTATCAAAGGGCAGAACAACATTGCATAGTTTTGTTCGAGGTACTGTGGGCTTAGGCTGCACCATAACTTCTAAGGAACCACCTCAAACCAGTGCAGACAAGAGAAAGGGCAGACTAACTACAAATCTTAAATGTAGCAAATTGCCATGCAAGACCAGATAGTTGACAATCGAACAAGCCTGTACCAGGCCAAGAACTCAGAACTCAACTGTTGATGAATAGGATAAATACCTATCAAGGGCATAATGTCTGAGGTTAGCCTTGTGACCGAAGGAAATTTCCGAAGTAAAGCCTTAGCGCAAACGAGCTTACAAGGGTTTACCTACATGACTTATTCAGTTCATGTTAAATTCATAATCTAGCTCAACTGCTAAGAACTGGAGGAATTAAAACTTAAAAAAAAACAAAACATCTCACAAAAATACTTACCTAGGATAAACTGGCAGAGTTAGCCGGTGGACAATTCCTACAAAAGAACATTCAAGGTTATTGTCATTGAGGAAGGAAGTAAGTTGGAAATTAAAAGAAAGATAACAAAGGAAAATAATAACCAGTACAATATTTAAACGCTTACCTTACTCTATTCTCTGACCAAACGACTGTTGTAGGAAGGTTAAGCGGAGGTCACTCTTCAATCCGGAGGAAAATAAGTTGTATACTGTGATATGGTGCAGTGGAAATACAAAATTAGCACCAGATCAGAGGTTAGATACTCTCGCAAGAGAACAAAATGTTCAGTAAGAAACCCTACGGAACAACACTATAAGTACTCACACTTCTCCCTAATATCGTGAGAAAAATATGGCGTCATAAGAACACTTGCTGTAGCAGGAATCTTAGGCTGCAGCGACGACCATTGTTGCAGAGACAGATTTTCCATTGACAACGAGCGGCTCACCAAAAACTCATCAAAAAACGGTTATAGGGGAGGGTCATTACCCAAAAAACCCTAACCCTTTTCCTCTGTTGGATCTTGGAGGGAAAGATCTACGATAGAGGGTTTTCCGATTGTCACCGCAAGTACAATGATAGCATAGGGTGGATTTAATGCAAACCTAAAACTTGAATTTTTCACAAGCCTAACTATACATTGCCAACCCAACAATTCACTATAATCAAGTTACAACTTGACATTTATGTGGAAGTCGGATGAAATTTAAGATGACTTGAGGGTCGACAGTAACCTCGTGGACTGGGAAAACGTATGTGTAATTTCAAACTTAGATTAATGGCTATGGTTAAAAGAAATTTGTATTTCCACCACCCAAGACTATATATATATATATATATCTGTGTGTAGCACTTAAAAGAAAATGTAATTTTATTTGGTGATACAATGCAATCGTTGTTATATCATAAAGATTAGAGTGTGCGATGAGTTTACTGATAAGTGAGGTAATAAATGTGTGTTTATATTTATAATAGGAAAATAAAATTATGTATATAGTAGTAAAGGAATATGGTAAATAATCCAAAAAAAAAGAATTTTTTTATGTATATTTTTTTATGAATGTTACAAGTGGTATCAGAGTAGCGTTGTAATGTTGGGACCCTATGGGTCAACTAATGTCTTAAAGTTTTATGTATATTGATGCACAGAGAAAGAAAAGAAATATAACATGAGACAATATGAGGAGGGGGAAAACGCAACGGCCACCTCAGAACCTTGGGGAAACCCAACCTCAACTGGAAATGAACCCAAAAATGTGGGTACAGTTGAGTGTGGATCATCACTAGCAAACCAATAGGCTATTGGAGGAACAACAGCACCAAACCCAGCATTCTCTTAAACACAGTACAGAAGTTACAAGAGGAAATGGAGAGAGTGTGAAACGATAATGCACGGTTGATGCAATAATAGGAGAGGATATTAAAAAGTTTCTCCGACAAACAGAATCAAGGAAATGATAAGCCAAGTACTGATAGAGAGTTTCAGGAAAGAACTGAACAACAAACAAGAGATCATGACACTGACAGAATGGAAAGAAGTCAGTCTCAGCATAGTAATAGAAATAAGAACTATAATGAAACTGAATCAGATAATGTATCAGGTCATAAGGAAGTAAAGAGACAAAAAGTAGAGCTGCAAGGTGAATTTCGGAAAATAAAGCCTCCTACGTTTGATGGAGTAGAGGAGGAAGTGGCTGAGGCATGGATGATAAACATGAATAAGTATTTCCAAGTGTATGAATACAACAATAATCTTAAAGCTAGATTGGCTATCTACCAGCTAAGGGAGAAAGCCACCTTATAGTGGGAGGAAGTGAAAAACGTTTGTAGTATAGATGACCAAGATGTAATTTGGGATGCATTCCAACATTATTTTAAGGATAAGTACTTAAAAAAATGTTTTTATGATGAAAAGTCTAGAGAGTTCCACGAGTTGAAGTTGGGACAAATGACGATGGATGAGTACATCACTAAGTTTACTTCCTTACTTTGTTATGTTCCCTATTTAAGAGATGAAAAGGACAAAGTACAACGATTTTTGAGTAGTTTTCTAATTCACATGAAAGAGCGTATTGATTTTGTGAATCCTAAGACTATCGATGAGGCAATCAGAAAGGCCAAAATGTGTTACTAGCAAGCTAAAGCAAAGGGCGAACAAGGTAAAAGCAGGCAGGAAAAGAAAGAGCATAAGGGTAGTTCTAGTTTTAAGAGAAGCAGAACCAATAATTTCAAAGGTGCTTCCAGAAGCTCAGTTAGTAAAAAATTTGGCAGGAATCATCAAAGAATAAGATGGCCTATAGAAGATAAGCCCACTGAAGCTTCTAGCAAACCTGAGCAAGCACCAAACCAGAAGCCATATTTACAATGTTGGGGGTATGGTGAGGCACACTACTACAGAAACTATCCACAACGAGGTAGGAGTGAGGCGGTGACAAATTTACAGGAGGCCTCAACAGTGGTTGATGTCGCTAGGAACATACCCAGAATTAATGCAACATTGGAGGACCGACAAGCAGACTATCAACTGACAATGATTGAACTGGAAGGTAAATTGCTATCTTAACCTGCTTCTATTTTGGTAGACCCACGTGCAAGTTTAAGCTATGTAAGTCCCAAAGTAGTAGAAATTTGTAAATCAAAAAGTCGTAAATTTAGAAACCCATGGCTAGTACAATTAGCTACTGGAGCTAAGAGGAAAGTAAGTGCCAAAATACCGAATTGTGCACTAAAAATTAGTGAATAGAAGCTAACTGTGGATTTGAACATACTACCTCTTGGTTCTTATGATGTGCTACTTGGCATGGATTGGTTATAGAAGCACTGGACTTTAGTAGACTATAAAGAAAAGATCATCTACTACAGAATGCAGGATGGAACTTACCAGGAAATTCAAGGCATAAAGAAACCTTTACAGCTGCATCCAATCACAACATCTCAAATGGGAAAGTGCATGAGGAAGGGATGCCATCTATATGCCATACAGGTGGGATTTACCAATTCTAAAGAGAAGGCTCCATTGTTGGAAAATATACCAATAGTACAGGAATTTATTGATGTATTTCCAGAGGAAATACCAGGTTTACCGCCAAGAAGGGACATAGATTTTACCATTGAATTGGTAGCTGGAGCATCACCAATTTCAAGGGCACCCTATCTAATGAGTGTTCCTGAACTAACTGAATTGAAGATGCAGTTACAGGAATTATTATATAAAGGGTAATTTCGACCAAGTGTATCTCCATGGGGAGCACCTGTGTTATTTGTGAAGAATAAAGATGGAACCATGTGAATGTGCATGGATTACCGTCAACTTAATAAAGTGACTGTAAAAAATAGATATCCTCTACCACGAATTGATGATCTATTTCACCAAGTGAAGGGGGGCAACACTATTTTCAAAGATAGATCTAAGATCGGGATACGATCAGATCCGGGTAAAGGATGAAGATATACATAAAACTACTTTTCGTACATGGTACAAACATTACTAATTTGTGGTGCTACCTTTTGGGCTAACCAATGCACCAAAAACCTTTATGAGGTTAATGCATAGCGTATTTCACCCCTATCTGGATAATTTTGTGTTAATATTTATTGATGACATTTTAGTTTATTCTAAGAATGCGGAAGAACACAAAGAAAAGTTGCGGATAGTGCTGGAAATGTTAAGAAAAAATCAGTTGTACACAAAGTTCAACAAGTGTGATTTCTTCAAGGAAGAAATACAGTACCTAGGACATGTTATTTCTGCTGAACGAATTGCAGTGGACCTTGATAAAATCAGGATGATTATGGAATGGAAAGTACCTCAAAACGTGGCGGACATCTGATCCTTTATGGGATTGGCTGTTTATTACCGGCGATTTATTGAAGGTTTCTCAAAAATTGCTTTTCCAATCACTTCATTACAAAGGAAGGGAAAGATATTTAAATGGACAAAGGAATGTCAAGAAAATTTTGAGAGATTGAAGTAGTTATTAACTACCACTCCATTGTTAAGGGTAGATAATCCTAATAATGAGTTTGAGGTCTGCACAGATGCGTGCAAGGAAGGAGTTGGGGCAACTTTGTCACAAGAGGGTAAAGTGGTTTCCCATGAGTCATGAAAATTAAAGGAGCATGAGTAGCGATACTCGGCTTATGACTTGGAGTTGACAGCAGTAGTGCATGCATTCCGGGTATGGAGGCACTACTTTCTTGGAAAAATATTTGTACTCAAAACTAACCATAGTAGCTGAACCAGCTATTTTAAGCAAGCTGATCTCAATTCTCGCCAGGCAAGGTGGAATTCTTTCCTGAGAAAATTCGACATTGATATGAAGCATGTGAAAGGTAAGGAGAATAGAGTAGCTGATGCGTTAAGCTGAAATTTCATGGTGTTTATGAGATATATTATAATCAGGTTGAGTGCAGATTTTTGGATCAAATAAAAGCAGAAGTTGAAAAATATCCTGAATATAAGTTTATATGGCAGCAAGCAAATGAGTTCAAAGACCAAAGAAGATTTGCTGATTACAAAATTGATAAGGATGGGATGCTAATTTTCAAAAAGAGAATTTTTGTTCCAAACAAAATGGAGTTGAAGGAACTGATTTTGAATGAACATCATCGAAGTAATTACGTTGGACATACTGGATACTAGAAGATGCTAACAAAAATAAGGGAAAATTATTTCTGGCCAGGTATGAGTAGAGATATTGTGGAATATTTAAATAAGTGTTTAGAATTCCAGCAAGTGAAAGTGGAGCACTGACACCCAGCTGGGCTAATGCAGCCTATACCTGTACGTGAGTAGAATTGGGAGGTGATATCCCTAGAATTTATTACTGGATTACCCATGTCAAAGAAACATAATGATTTCATAATGGTAGTGGTGGATCGATTAAGAAAATCATCACATTTTATACATGTGCAGTCTACTTATAAGATGGTGCAAATAGCAGACATATTTATGCGAGAAATCTTTAGACTACATGGGATTCCAAAGACTGTCATATCAGATAGTGATGTGAAGTTTACTTCAGCATTCTGGAAAACATTGTTTACCAGTTTTGGAACTCAAATTAATTTCAGTATTGCTTACCATCCACAGAAATATGGACAAACAGAACGAGTGAATTAGATCCTAGAGGATATGCTACATATGTATGTAATGCAACAAACAACTAGGTGGGAAGAATATCTGCACCTAGTGGGATTTTCATACAATAACAACTACCAAGAATCTCTTAAGATGAGTCCGTTCGAAGCCTTATACGGGCAAAATTGCAGAACTCCTATTAATTGGAGTAGTCTAGAAACCAAATTAATGCTTGGACCGGATATGTTAGTTGAAATGGAGATAGAAGTAAAGAAGATCCGAGAAAATTTGAGGGAAGCTCAAGATAGGAAAAAAGTGTATGAAGATAAGAAAAGGACGTATCGTGAATTTTAAGTGGGGGACTATGTGTACATAAGAATCAAGCCGAATAAAAGCACTTCAAGATGGGTCTCATGTGCGAAGCTGTGGTGTACCGATTGGCTTTTCCCAGTGATATTTGAGTGCACAACGCCTTTCACGTATCATTGCTAAAATGATATATACATGATCCAAAACACATAATCCACTGGCAGAGTATTCAGGTAGGATATGAATACTAGAATTGATTAAAAAATGTTAAATTGATGAATAAACTAATTCAAGCTCATTGGTTGCAGGTCGAACAGGACGACGAGTTTTTGGTTGAGCCTCAATGTATAATCGAACAGAGAGAAATCATACTCCAGAGGCGAGTCATCACCCAGGTTAAAGTGCAGTGGAATCACTTTGGCCCAGATGAGGCTACTTGGGAGGATGAAGGCTTTGTGCGGGAAGCGTATCCAGAAATTGTTCGCTGGAGCTGAATGAGAACACCGAGGATGGTGTTCACTTCCAAGGGGGGGAAGTTGTAATAGCTAGATTAGGTGCTAACTGATGTTAATGATTTTTTGTTAAGACATTAAACATTAACTATCATTTTATTTTATTTTTCTTGAAGAAAATAATACATTATGAGCAGAAACTAATTTTTAGTTTAATAAATTTGTGAAAGTGATCATTTTCACAAATGATGCAGGAGCAGCAAAAGCTTAGCCAGCAATGTGACATCTTGGTAACATGTTGTGGCTAAATGGAAATGAAATATACTTAGGAATAGTGTTACGCAATAATTTTTCACCGTCCCTACAATCCCTCATCCTGCACATTGGAGGGAATATTCCATGACCTGTGAGCAGTGAAATGACCTGAAACCACTTTCATGGCATCCCCCTTGACAAGGAAAATCATTCCTCTGAAGACATTTTCTTGTGAAAAGACCTAAAAATAGACCTTTTGGCCTTGGCGTGACCAGCTAGTTCAGCCCTCGCGCCAATGTGGGAAATCAACCAAAGAGGGCGTGCCAACTGCCACTCTGTCCCAGTGTATTACTCGCGCCAAGCTCAATAAGGATTGTTTTTTAAAAATAAATGGTGGAATTTTGATTCCAACCAACTCCTGAACGAGTCTCTAAAATGAGTTGGGAGGTTTGGCTCTGGATCTCCATGTAGGGGAAGTAGTTTTCCACCTATCATGGAAGCTTCCTTGAGGATAGGGCCAATCCCACCATTGTAGGGATCCCAACTCCCCTTCCACCATCTATATAAGCTTGTCATTTTCCCCTTTGCAAGCTAGCCTGAATAGAGATGAATCAGTAGTAAGGAGATTATCGTCAGACGACCAAAGAGAGATAGACTTGTCCCATTCTCGACGAGCTTTATCGAGACGTCCTCCGCTGTCGACCCGCTGAAGGAAGATCCAACGTCAGAGCTCAGGTTGTATCCTTCTTTCATTGAGATTAATAATAAACGACTTTGATTATGGTTCCATTCATATGTTCATGTCTTATGTTATGAATTGTATCTTCTCTGACTGATACATAGTTGCATGCATTAGGTTTTACGCTTGTGTGTGGTTGTTTCTTTATGTACGTGCAGGTATTCGAACGTGCTAGGTGGGAGAATTATGATTTGCCAAAGCAGAGGACGGAAGCGCCATATTCTCTACAAACAACAGTAGCATGGGACTTAAGGTAGGCCTCTTGTCGCATCTTTGTCTTTTGTAACTAGGAACCTGCGTCTTAGCATGACTCGGTTGTTGCTAGACCCGATCTGGGCTAGTAGAGATCGCCTCTGTCCATAGAGGGGATTTACCTCTCCAATAAACTGGCGACTTTGCTGGAGAGAAATTGATTGGAGTTTGTCTTGCCTTCTCAGTTGATTTTGGTCTTTGTCTTCTTGATCATCTCTTTTGGTTCGCTTTCTTCTAGTGTTAAACCTCTGTTTAGCCTCACCATACCTTATCTGCACCCTGTTTGCTATTTTTCATTTTTTGCATTAGTAAACTCAATTGGCGTGGTTTTTTCCTTGACAGTCGTGCCAGTTGGCACCTGTTGCCAGTTCAGCGCCCGTGCCAATTTTGTTATGGCGCTAGTTGCAGCCTGACAGTGGCCCCAATCCTGTGTGGTGCTAGGGTTTGCTTCTTTCTAAGCTTGATTTGTGGTTTTGGTGTCATTTTTCCCACTGCCTGAGTGTTTTGGAGCCTTGGTTGACTGTGTGTGACCTTCATCCTCCAGTTTTTTTCCCTCTACTATCGGTTTTACATTCTAGCCCTAGGGCATCTAGGTGCTATAGTGTGTCGAGCCTCCCATGGGAGTTTTTGGTTCTCGTTTGATCAGTCAATTTAATTGTTGCTTCTTTTCATTCGTTTGGTGGTTTTCCATTGTTTTATTGCATTATTTGAGTGATTGGTCTCTTTCTCATTCGAATTTTGTTTTGTCTCGTTTTGAGCCTAGATTACACGGTTCGTATGAATCTTTGGGATTCCTCTTTGATTTGAGGGATTTCTCTATCAGTTTGAGGTTTGATTGCTTGTTTTTCATTGAGTGAGCTTGCTTGTCTTTGCTCTTTTTCCATCACTTCTCAAATTTTTCTTTTCATTAGTTTTCATTGTGTTTAGTGCACTTTGCTCTTAAAACATTGAAAATACAAAAATCAAGTCTCTTTGCTTTTTATTAGTTAGTGAAAATTTAAAAATTTTCTGTGTTATTAGTGATTTATAACTCTAAAAGAAAATATTTTAGTTTCGTTAGCGTGCATTAGAGACACTAGTGGTTGTTTTGTGATCATTTTGTTATTGTGAGAAAGCTCTCAACCTTCCCGTAGTTAGCTATTCATCAAACAAAGTGATACATTGTGGCACGTAGTGTGCACTTAGAGGATTTTGAGACAACATTCGGTAGGGCCTGGAAATTGAAACATAATTGAAGATCAACACTAAAATTTATTCAATTTAGCTTAAGGCAACATTGAAACATTAACAAAATATTTAGAGGTCTAGGCTAGTGACATGTTTCGACGTCGTTAAACCTAGTAGTTGTCGTTCGCCTCTTGGCTTTAGACAACACTAGTACGGACTTGTGCTCCCAGTACCATTGCGTATATAAAGGGAGACCCCGCTAGGTTTCTATCCTTTATCCGTAGGAAGCCAAGTCTACCGCCTTATACCCGTGATACACCTGACACAGCATTCGGGGAGATTGCCTACACATACATCAAGTCCTTTGTTGATTTCTCTTTCATTTTGAAACCAAGGTGTATATTGCAGTTCATGAATATCTGGTACACCCTTTGCCTAGAGTTCCAGAGTAGTCATTTTGATCTTTTCTGACTCATTAAATTTGAAAGGATCATCAAGCGCTTGTCCTTTCATGCTTGTTTCAAAATTGAAAGAGATAGAGTCACCTTTCATCCGTTTCTCGATTCTTAAAACATGAAATGGTGAAGTTTCTAAGTTTCAATGTGGTAAAATAAATCACCTGCGATCACACGCCCTTTTTAGAGTTTGCTTGTCGGCCGTTTGATTTTGTGCCTTGGTTTTTAGCCTGTGTGCTCTTGTTTGATCTCTTCCTCTTGTCATTACTATCACAGTGGCGGAACCCTTAGTTTCTTCTACTGTAGTCCTTACACAGACGATTCATCAGAGGTCTCTCAATCCTCTGCTGAACCTCAGCAGCCCATAGTCTCCGAGTTTCCCGACGGGGGAATGATTCTATCTGAGCTTCCCTTTGGAGGACCAGTTGAGTTCAATTGGCCCTTATCCAATGCTTGGTTTGGATTTGGAGTAGGGGAATATTTCCCTCCTCTTACATCGGGTTCGCCTTTTCTAGCTGCTGTTATTCCTCCTAGTCCTCACCGTCTTTTCGAAGATCTAGCGGCAGGGTCAAATATGGGCTCATCCAGTCCTTCTCCTAGTGAGGAAATCCCCACATCTGGTGAAGATTACCAACTGTTCCCAGAAAACAATGCCGAGTTATCTGTCATGTCTTCAACTAGTCCTTCGCTTCGAGCTAGGTATAGATCCTTAAGTCAGATTATGACCGCTGTCGCCTCTATGGGAGTATCAACTCCCTCTACGAGGCTGATTATTCCTTCGTTATGGATGTCCCCAAGGACACCCCCCACATCATCTCATCAGGTCACATCAGTACCTGTTAGGCCTATCGTCTGTGTAGCCACATCTACACCCGCTGTTACTACTTAGTCCGTAAGGACCGTGTCACTTCCTGAAGACGTCTACATAGCATCTGTTATTCCGGAGAACATATCTCCGAAGGAGTATTGGTTGTCTCTGCAGCAGTCGAACTCCGAGGTTGGTCAATCCTCCCAAGATCCCAATTTTCCTTATTTTTCGCATTATGCACAGGATGGTACACCCTTCTATATTTTTCCATATCAATACGATGAGCAGGGAAACCCTCTACGTTTTCCCGCTCTAAAGGCTTATCAGTATGGTCAAGGTTTTCTGTCTGCCCAGGTTGGGAAACCTTCCAACCCACAAGGAAAACCCTTCCAGGCCCAACCTTTAGGCCAACCTGGTTATCTATATGACCCGCAAGGACAACCCTTACAGCGCCAGCCTTCGGGCTAGCAAGGGTTGTTATACGGTCCGCAAGGACAGTCCTACAGCCCTCAAGGTTAGCCTATATAGCCTCACCCTGTGGTCTAGCCAGGGCAACCTCAAGGATCCACATGTCAACCGCGGTACCAACCGGGATCATTGTATGGTCCTGGGGGGAAAATCCAACCCTCTCAACCTATAGTGCAACCTCTGCAACCTCAGTTTCCTATCGGTCTGAATGTTACACAACCAGGGCCCTCTTACAGTCCTGTTACAGGTCAAACTGGTTATCAGGCACAACCTGGCCCTATACCACCACTAGGTCAACCGGCTCATCCAGGGTAGCCTGGTGTCCCTCATCAGCCAAGTCAACCTGTTCAACTAGGGCAACCTGTTCACCTGTGTCAACCTGTTCAGCCAGGGTAGCCCTCTCAGCCAGGTCAACCTGTCCAACTAGGCTAGCCTGCACATCCTATCAACCCTACTCAAAAACTGATTTACTCAATGCCGCAGCCGAATTCGCCTGTGCACCCCAGTTATCAGGCTCAGCAGGGCCCCACTTACCAATAGCCCGCTCATCCCCAAGGCGGTTATTATCTTCAAGGTCAATCTCGACCAGTTTACAACCCGCCCCAAGGTTCTAATTATTATCTTCAACAACCAGGCTATACTTATGCTTAGCAGTCAAATCCATATACTGCTCAAACGGGGCCAACATATAATCAGGGTCCATACCCCAGTTATCAACCCCCATACATTGGTTATCAGCACCCGTATCGGACCAACTACATGACTTACACCCCCTATGGTCAGAATCCCCCGAGACAGAACCAATGGGGGCAAGGTTATGCTCAACTGGGGTGGAGTATAGGTACAGGTCCTTATCGAGGGCCTGGTATGCCTTTCAATCCTCAATTGTCGTTCCTTGCTATGTTGGAATTGTCGGACATTTCTAAATTGACCAATGATATGATTCTTCACAATCCTTATTGGCCTCCGGTTCCAAACAAGGTGCCCGGTAATTGTCCTAAATTCGAAGGTAAAACTGGAGAGGACCCCTAAGCTCATGTAATGACATACCCTCTGTGGTGTTCGTCCAACTCTTGGGTGGATGATTCAGTTCGTCTATGTCTCTTCCAGCGCACTCTTACAGGTGCTGCTGCTAAGTGGTATATAGAATTACCCCGCAGTATCTTTCAAGACTTCAATACATTAGCTATGGATTTTCTGACACACTTCTAGTTATCGGTTCATTATGAAGTCAGGACACATCTCTCGAATTCTCTCAAGTAGGATAAAGCCACCCACATATCTGATCATATTCATGAGTGGCGACGTCGTCCTAGAATGATCAAGTTTTATATACCTGATCAGCTACTAACACATTGGTTCACTACCTCCTTCGTTAAGAAGATTTCTCAAGATATTTCTATGGGGGCATGTGTGACCGAAGAACAAGCCATCGCGTGCCCAATACCTTGATCTGGTGTACTCTCAGTTTGGCATGCTTTATGATATTTTTACTGATGCTTCGTGGCTAGGGACCTCTAAAGCACCAACTACCCCATCGGTGGACGGTGTTATTGGTTCCGTTTCTCAAAATTCTCGGAAATCCTCTAGTGGGAAGCAAAAGTCTAATTCTTCCCATAATTCTTCTCTTCCCGCCCCTCCAGATTCTGGTAAAACTACGGAGGTCAACTCCGTTCGGGCTAATCCTACAGAAAAAGCCTCCAAAGGAAAGAAGAAGGGCAAAGGAAAATCCAAACCCGATGCCCCGAAACCAGAGTCTTCTAAACCTTGTACTAACGATGGTTCTCAACGTAAACCGAAGTACCCCTGCCTTATCTGTGAAGGAGACCATTATACCAAAGATTGTCACTAACGATCTAAAGTTAGTCAACTTCTGAAGGGTTCCAAAGGGACTCCGAAAATTCTCAAAGAACCATTGCCGTCTCAGCAAACTCAGATGGTTGAGGAGCCTTCACCATCTGTGCCATTTGGGTCCAAATTCTTTATGATGAATGGTGCTGCACCTGTCTCAATTGCTATGCGTTCGAAGGATTATGCTGGATCACGCTAGGCATCTGGGAAGGAAGTTGTGGATGGCCCACCTTCCCCACCTGTCTCCGATCCTTTAGAAATTGAGAAGCCCATCGCTGAACCTGTTGTGAGGCCACCTTCTAAAGGTGTTCTGCAAAAATCTTCCTATAACCCAAATGCCCGTGCCACTCAGCACTACAGTATTGTTGAGGATTTGGCACAAGCACCTTCTACAATGTCTGCATTGGAAGTTCTTCAAAGTTTCCCTTCACAATGGAAAGCTCTGTTGTCCACAATCAGTGGAATCGATCCCGCCGATTCTAATCTTCTCACCTTCGACCTAGAAAATTTTGTCCCCCAAATTCCACATCAAATCACTCTTGTTATCCAAGTCAGGATCAACAGCCTCAACATCCATAGAGCCATTGTGGACGAAGGTGCTTCCACCTGTGTTATGTCATTCGCCTGCTGGAAGGTCGTTGGCTCTCCAACTCTTACTTCATCTCCCAATGTCCTAGAGGCATTTGATGGTCAGGAATCAAAACCCCTGGGTGTTCTCGAGAGTTTGCCGATCAAGTTACAGGGGAAGACAGTCAACGTAGAAGTAGAAGTGGTTGACACCAAGCTCAACTACAATCTCCTTCTTGGCCGCAGTTGGACTCACGCGATGCTATGCGTTCCGTCCACCCTCTTTCGGCTTCTGAAGTTCCCTCATGAGGAAAAAATGATCACTTTGGATCAGTTGTATTTATTCACCTCATCCTCTGAGGAAAATGTTCCTTGCGTGGATTAGATCCCCAATCCCCCCGAAAGTGTAGGACCCAGTCTTTTCAAAGACCCCATCCACATGGGTATTTTTCTTGAGCCACCACCACACACCATTCAAGTTAATATGATCTCTAGGTCAGACGACCCTTGGATCATCCCTTCGCCTAAACAGGTGACCTCTTCTGGAGAATCGATGCCTTTAACTCTAGTTGAGATTAATTATTGTGAGATTGTTGCTACATCTGGTCCTCATCCTCCTAAACATGCTCCTTCGAGCATGGCTCTAGATATATATTCTAAATCCCCTTGGCTAGGCAATGCAGATTCGCCTGATCCTTTATAAGAAGTCTTCCCTTTTGATGAAGCTATTGTTGAAACAATGTCTCTTAAAGATCTGTCGTGGAGTGATGGACATCATCGTTCCTCATTCATGCCTGGCCTGGTGGCAATGTCTGATTATCTAGAGCGCTTTGCATCTCAGGTTCCCACTCTGCCTCTTCAAACACTGATATTGACTCATGAGGTCCTTTCGGAGGGAAACCTGAGTAACATTACTCAAACCATGTCGATCGACATCTCCGTCAAACCGAGGATAGTCGAGAATATTCATGTGGGAGTGATTTGTTCTCCGGAAGAGGTACAAGTTTATACGAACCTTTTTTCGCAAATTCAGAGATGTTTTCACATGGTCCTATGAAGAGATGCCTGGGATTGATCCCAGTATAGTCATGCATGATATTCCTACCTACCTAGGTTTGAAACCCGTGCGTCAGCATCTACGCCCAGTGCATCCCCGAAAGGCCGCAGCTATAAAGGCAAAAGTTGAAAAACTTGTTAACACGGGCTTTATATATCCAATTCTCCTCACATAATGGGTTTCAAATATTTTCCGTGTAGATAAGAAGTAGGGCACTATACGGGTCTGTGTTGATTATCGAGACATCAATCGGGCCTGTCCTAAGGATAATCGCCCCACTCCTTTTATAGATCATATCATTGATGAATGCGCGGGGAGTGAGATTTATTCCCTCATGGACGGTTTCTCTGGGTACAATCAAATTAATATTTTACTTGTTGATCAACATAAGATTGCCTTTATCTGTCCGTGGGGTACTTTCGCTTACAAAAAGCTCCCATTCGGTTTAAAAAACACTGGAGCCACCTTCGAGCATGCTATGTCCTATGCTTTCCACGACATACGTCATATTGTTCAGCCGTATCTGGACTATTTTCTAGCCCATTCAACTCAGCGTGAGGACCATCCTGAACACCTCTGCCAGATTTTCCTCCGTTGCAGACGCTACAATATTAGGCTCAATCCTCATAAGTGCATCTTCTGCATGGATTCTGGTCTTCTTTTGGGATTCATCGTCTCGAAAGACGGAATTCGCCTTGACCCCCTCAAGGTCGAGGCCATCGTTAACCTCCCATCCCCATCTTTTCGACATCAACTGCAGAGTCTTCAGGGGAAAGCTAACTTCTTACAGTGCTTTATTCCGAACTATGTGGAAGTGGCCAAGGGGTTTATGCGTCTTTTGAAACAGGATGTTCCCTTCCATTGGGATGAGATTGCCCAGCGATCTTTTGATAAGCTTAAAATGTTGCGCATTAACGCTCTGTTGATATGTCCTCCCAATTATCATCATGATTTTACCCATTATTTGGCCGCTGTGTTTAGCGCGATAGCTATGGTTCTAGTGCAGGATGACGACGATGGAAATGAACACGTAGTTTACTATCTATCTCAGAATCTTCTCGACACGGAAACACGCTATGCCCATGTCAAGAACTTGGCGCTCGCTGCGATTCAGGCTATTCAGCAATTCTGCCATTATATCCTGTTGCGTACCGTAACCGTGGTTTCTGACTGCAACCCCATGACATATATCTTGTCTCAACAATTTCTGCGAGGCAAGTACTCCAAATGGATTGTAATCCTTCAGGAGTTCGATTTAGATTTCACCACTTTTAATTCAACGAAATCATTGGTTTTTGCTGATCTTATTTGCTCTCTCCCAACAGACTCTGGTACATCCCAATCAGAGGATCATATCCCGGATGAAACACTCTTTCTTATCAACACTCGTGATCCTTGGTGCGGTGAAATTATTGTGTGTCTTCAAACATCCACGTTCCGATCCGAGTTGAAGAAGGATGGTCGACGTCGTATTCGGCATCAATCTCAACCCTACCGCATTATAGGAGATACCTTGTATCGTGTTGGAGTTGATTCCGTGCTTCGCCGGTGCTTGATCCTGGAAGAGGCTAAGAGAGTCCTGAATGACTGTCACAGTGGCGCCTATGGTAGTCACATGTTCGGATATGCTACTGCCTAGAAGATTCTACGTGCGGGTTACTTCTGGTCGTCTATATTCAAAGACTATATTGTTGCAGTTCGAAAATGTCATGCGTGCCAAGTCTTTCAGTGCAAGATGTGCGCGCCACCCATACCCTTGCATCCTGTCATTACCGTAGGCCCTTTTGCTAAATGAGGCGTAGATTTTATGACATATAACCCTTACTTGGCCGACGGGCATGCTTATATAATCGTTGTCGTGGACTACTTCACTAAGTGGGCCGAAGCGATGCCTACATTAGCTGCCGACGGTAAGACAACTACCCAATTCCTTTACAACCATGTTATTACGTGTTTCGGAGTCCCTCAAGCCATTTTCACCGATCATGGCACTTATTTTCGGGATTACATGATGGCCGAGCTGACATCAAAGTTGGGCTTACGACATGATAGCTCAATGCCATACTACCCCTAGGTGAATGGCTAGGTTGAGGCTGTGAACAAGGTTTTGGTCACGATGCTTCAACGAAAGATTGGTATCCACAAATCCAACTAGCATCTCCAATTGTTCTAACCTCTCTGGGCTTATCGAACGTCTGTAAAGAGTGCAATCGGATTCACACCGTTCCAATTGGTGTATGGTTTGGAAGCAACTCTCCCGGTTGAAAGCGAAATTCCTTCCCTGAAGTTGGCTGTGGGACTATTTCCCGACACGTCTTCAGAGGAAGAACATCTCTTGTAATTAGAACGATTGGATGAAACCCGCCACTTAGCTACCTTGGTTATTGAGGCACAGAAAAAGCAGGTCAAATCCCACTTCGATCAATCGGTTTCTCCAGGTTCTTTCATTGAAGGAGACCTCGTCCTCCTATATGACCAAGCACACGATAAACTTAGGGTAGGAAAATTCTAGCCCATGTGGCATGGGCCCTATATCATTAAATGAGTATTAAAAAATGGGGACTATGAGCTTATGGACTACGAAGGAGTTCCTCTGGCGCAACCTAGGAATGGGTTGTACCTCAAAAAGTACTACGCTTGAGATATTATTGTGTGGTGTGTATGTATATAAGTGAGTGATTTCATTTTTTGTACATGTGTGGTGTGGTGTGCTTTGTAAGCATCTTTCTGCTGATTGGGTCTTCCTGATTGTGCAGATGTCTATTACTCCTTTTGTCAGTTTCGCAGATGGTGCCTCCCATAGTACTAGGAATCTGTCCTTGGTAGCCTGGGTAATCTACGATCCTGCTGGTGAGTTGGTCAATTTGCAAGGTGTTTGTCTAGGGCCTGCCACAAATAATGTCGCGGAGTATAGTGCCATTTTGGAATTATTGAACGTGGCTGTTAACCTCGGTATTCGTGTATTACTTGTGTATCTAGACTCACAGCTTGTAGTATTACAACTTAATGGTCATTATTTAGTCATAAACCCATCCATTTTACGACTGTATCTAGTATTCGTTTACTGGAAAGAAATTTTGATTACATTACATATCAACACCTACCTAGACACATGAATGCGTTAACAGAGACAACATGTCTCTGAAAAATATGCATATAAAAGCCCTAGATGAATAATTAGCGTGGTGATTGTGGTAGCATGTCACCGCACGCACCAATCGTCTTAGTAATCGATGGAGGCGACTAGGCACCCCTCTAGTGTGTCTCTGGTAAGCCATCGGGACGTCTACTAGCCATGCGTAATCCGGGATCCCCCAGGTGATACCCTCTAGGTTTTGGACTAGCTCGCTCCCTTCGCCACCCTCAGCTTGAGGATCGTGTGCGAGAGGGGTCCTTCGTGCAATGGGCGACATTCCGGCGGGCCTCTCTGCGCCAACATCTACATACATATAGAACTATTTGTTAAGATAGGCATGTATCAAAAAAATCATAAATACATAAAAATCAAAAAGAGTCTTACCCAGCTCCTCATCCCAGTCGTCCCCCTCCAGTAGTGGAAGATCTGGGTCTCTTGTGAAGTCGGTATTGGCATAGGGCCAGTCCTTAACAACAATCAGCTATCGCCATAGCCATACAAAAAACTTGGGCCTCTAGGACATCTGGTGGCCCCCTCCTGATCTGGGCATGAGTGCTGCCTATCGAACCATCCTCGGCTCCCTCAATGATGGCTCGACGAATATTTCCCCTTGGCCCTAGAAAATTGGTAGTCATTCAAGGATGAACGATACCAGGATGGAACCGTACCCAAACTGTTTCAGTTTGGCCTTCTTGCACTTCGTCAACTACCATTTGATGTTCGTTGTCACGACAGTGGCCCAATCAAAAAGTGTCGGGTTCATGCATTCAGATGCTAGTAGGAGTTGTGCTTTGGTTGCCTCGTGCGGTGCCTGTGATCCCGCAACCTGCGTAATGGTGTGAAGCACTACTCGGAGTGCTAGATCAGGGACCGTGTGGATATCTACCTTCCCACTGCCTGATCCGATCCGTGCCCCTGGGCACACTCTTTCCATCACCATATCCATTTTCTCATCAGAAGGTCTGCTGCCTGTCATGATTGGCACTGGACCTCTGCAGGAAAATCTAGTTATGAAATACACGTCAGAGACCTCAAGTTCCAACACTTAGTCTCAAATCCTGAACACTTATTCATTCTCATCCCAAATTCTAATCAAATACTACAGTAGCTCAGGTTGTGCTCTCAAACATGGTGTGAGGAAGAGCTTTTTGAGACCACAGTTTCGGAGGGCGGTCATGCACGTTTCATTCTGCATGGCCATTTCATCTTCTTCACCATGCTCCCTCTCCTTCCACTCAATCACCATTGTGGTTGTGTATCTGCACCAACATGGTCATAAACACCTCATTAGATCTCTGCAACACTCAGAAATTCATCTGATTGGCTCACATTTTGATTAATTGAGGCGGAAATTTGAGTTGTACCATTGGCGTGACTGTTTTTCTAACAGTCAGTCAAACTAGCATGACCCCTTTGCAAAAAGGATCCAATTGGCGCGGGTCCGTGCCCGATACCCGCGCCAATTGGCCAAGCCCTAATTTTGCAAAGGGTCCCCCTAGGGATAAAAAACACAATGGAAATCTACAAAAAATGAATCAAAACAAAGCTAAGGAGAGCACCTCTTACCTGGAACGAACGAGAACTGGAATGATGTACTGGATTGACCACAATCATCGCCGCAAGTTTGCACAGCAAAAGTCCACTGTTGTTCTCACAAAAGGTAAAAAGTAAAAGTGAATATGTTTTTACTATTTTTGGCATATTTATAACTTTTCAAAGTAAAAATTAGGTTTTCAAAGTCATTTTTCCAATATTTTATTATATTTTGTCGAAAAATGGATTTTACGCTCACTTTTATGTGCAGCAACATGTTTTTATGCAGCTTGGAAGGTGGTACGAGTTGTATTTTATACTTTTTCGGACTCAATAAAAACATAAAAAAGTCATTTTGGATTCATCTTTCAGCTCTTTTCTGACTCTTTAAACATGAAAAGATTGCCGAGTCGCTTGTCATTTTGATCTCGTTAAATTGGCTATGAAACGACATCTACTCGATATACGTTTATCCCTTTTTCGGGCTGGGATAGATTATTTACGAAAAAGGAATACCCTAGCCTATCACGACTAGGAGGTTTTCTCAGACACAGTTTTCTACCTTTTCAGATCTGAGGAACTATTTACGAAAATGGACTCTTGGAGTTTAATTTTCTGTTGTCTTTTCAAACTCTCTAAACATGAAAAGACGACGAGTTCTTCCTTTGTCAGACTCGTTAAACTCTGATGACATCAGATTCAGTCGTAATGGCGATATTCGAGTTTCTCCTTCATAGGGCTCGTTAAATGTACTAGGATGGATTCGTCTGAAGGATGAAATTATATCACAAGCATATGCTATCCCCTTCAAGCTTGTTTTTAAAAATAATTGGGGTACTCACCAGAAATGGTGGGGAAAATGGAACCAGTATCATCTTCGCGTCGGCAGTATGTCGCTCTTGAACATGGCACTTGTCTGCATTCATGTCGGGTTGGGGACATCTCATCTCGTTTTCTGCTTGCCTCCATGGGTTTGGGTGATCCTTTTTTACCTCTCATCTGCTCTTTGCCTCGTCGTCATGACCTCAGATCTTTTGATGTCAAGTACTGCCAAATACACTGTCGTGTCGCCGATATGTTCAAGAGAATTTGACCTTTGTAGTTTCAACCTTCCTCTGATTCTCATCTAATCCTGATTCACAAACATTATGTTCCTATGTCTCGCATCGATGATGTGGGAAACACTATGGTCCACCTTCGATCAAGGTTACTTCCTGTCTACTTCAGCTCATTATCCAGGAAGCTAATCTAGAGACTCCCTTTTGGTACTTTGGAGCCTTCATGCCTCAATGGCAGGTTCTTCACATTCGACACAAGGTTTTCATCATTGAACTTCGATTGGATGATTCTATGGGTGCTTGATGCCAACTCATTATTCACATTCCGTGGATTGTACCTATAGTACCTTGAGGGCCATTTTCATTATTGGTGGTTCCTCTCGCATCTGTTAACAGCTTCATCATTGGCTGGTAATCAGATGATGTTCTTGCATGTTCGACTTCAGCTCACTTATTCACATGCTTGAAATTGTACTCTGTTCGGGTTAAGATGGAGCGCAAGACGCTGGATTTTTTTTATTGGAATCCAGGCTAGAATTTTGTGGATTATCATGATTTTCTACATGACTCATTGATTGGATGGCTGCGACCATACCTGAGTCTATTTATCGATCCTCACTGGATGGCTGCGTCCATACCTTGGATCTTGATTATTGTATACTCTATTATGGATGGTTGCGCCCATACCACATATCATGTATTTGAGATATCAATTGTACTTGTATACACAGGTTTTTTGATGGCAGTGTTTTCAGTTGGACACGTTCTCGTAAAGCATATCACCCCCCTCTCTCTCTAGCCTCATGCTTTAGGGGGCATTTGTTACGCAATAATTTGTCACCGTCCCTACAATCCCCTGTCCCACACATTGGAGGGCCTATTTTGTGACCTATGAGCAGTGACATGACTTGAAACCACTTTCATGGCATCCCCCTTGACAAGGAAAATCATTCCTCTGAAGAAATTTTCATGTGAAAAGCCCTAAAAATAGACCTTTTGGCCTTGGCGCAACCAGCCAGTTCAACCCTCGCGCCAATGGGGGAAATCCACCAAAGAGGGCGCGCCAACTGGTGCTTTGTCCCAGTGTATTACTCGCACCAAGCTTAATAAGGATTGTTTTTTAAAAATAAATGATAGAAGTTTGATTCCAACCAACTCCTGAACGAGTCTCTAAAATGAGTTTGGAGGTTTGGCTCCGGATCTCCATGTAGGGGAAGTAGTTTTCCACCTATCATGGAAGCTTCCTTGAGGATAGGGCCAATCCCACCATTGTAGGGATCCCAACTCCCCTTCCACCAACTATATAAGCTTGTCATTTTCCCCTTTGCAAGCTAGCCTGAATAGAGTTGAATCAGTAGTAAGGAGATTATCGTCAGACGGTCGAAGAGAGAGAAACTTGTCCCATTCCCGACGAGGTTTATCGAGACGTCCTCCGCTGTCGACCCGCCGAAGGAAGATCTAGCATCAGAGCTCAGGTTGTATCCTTCTTTCGTTGAGATTAATAATAAACGACTTCGATTATGGTTCCATTCATATGTTCATGTCTTATGTTATGAATTGTATCTTCTCTGACTGATACATAGTTGCATGTATTAGGTTTTACGCTTGTGTGTTGTTGTTTCTTCGTGTATGTGCAGGTGTTCGAATGTGCTAGATGGGAGAATTGTGATCTACCAAAGCGGAGGACGGAAGCGCCAACTTCTCTGCAAACAACAGTAGCATGGGACTTAAGGTAGGCCTCTTGTCGTATATTGGTCTTTTGTAACTAGGAACCTGCGTCTTAGTGTGACTCGGTTGTTTCTAGACCCGATCTGGGCTAGTAGGGATCACCTCTATCTGCAGAGTGGATTTACCTCTCCAACAAATAGTTTAATAATTTAATTATTAAATTTTTTTATTTATTTTTAGAGAATTGTTAATTTGTTTTATATTTAACTAAATTTGGCATAATAATAGAAGTTGGTTTCTCTCCTTGCGTGGATGTAGAGCCAACATAGAGATAAGCCTAAGAAATAGGAAGCTAGAAATTTATTGAGAAAGTCTATTGTAAGAGGAAGTAGTTTTATTTCTCAAGTATAAATAGTTAAAGGGTGGTAAGGGAACTTCAAGTTTTTTATTTTTCGTCAATATGTAGATTCCAGAGTCTTTATAAAAATCTGATCAGTAGATTATTTATATCAGATGAAATGTATTATGGATTATTTCTGCAAATTTCATTATATGTATACATGTTACTGGATTTCATGAGTGCAAGAAATTGAAAACGTTGTGGCTATGTCTGCAAGAGGTGCTCTGACACCATGCGTGAGAATGGTGATATTGAAGTTGTAAAATCTGAATCTATGCATACAGTTGTTACAGTGTATGATCGAAGGCTCTCTTGGCAATAAGGGACCATGGCTAGATCGATTCTCTGCGTGCAACCCAAGACAACAACTGAAGGCGGATTCGTTGTGTAAACCACCAAGTTGTGTATTGAAAAGACATGCAGGTTTGATTCACTATGCATTTGATGTGGTTTGCAAAGATACGCAGGTTTGATGCGTTGTGAACGTGATGCATTACGTGCCATGACACATGAAGGGGTCGAGAGCCAATGATGCAGTACATGCCATGATACATATGTGCCATAGGATGTGTTCTGAGTAATAGATGCATGGTTATGTTTGAAATAAACATTCAAATGATATGCTGAAGATAGAACGATATTGCAGATTGAAGTGACATTGCCAGAAGTGGAATAAAATATGGAATGAACGGTTTTAAGATGTGGTTCCCACCATAGATAATGTTTACAAGATCTTTTTCAAATGGTTGTATGTGTATGGTAGGATAATTAACCCATCGTATGTGTTGGGTTTCAACTATTTTATATGTTTGGTTGGAAAGTCATGGTATTCGAATTCTTAATGAATTCAAATTTGAAATGATCAATTGTAAAAAATAAATCTTCTAATGGGGTTTGAAAAAGGAATACCATTCTGATAAAAATAGATGGTATGTGGTCTCAAGATGTTCACATCATTATGCTGGGGAAATTGGGCAATTTGACATTGATTAAAATTGTGAAAATACAGAAGCAAACTAGTTTGTTTTAAGGGAAGTGTGGGCCTCAGTAAAATTTATACATTTTACTACAGTAATTGGTTTGTAGGAATTATGTATTCTTTATTCCTACACCAATTTTTGGTATCAGAGCTTGTTAAGCTGTGTTTTTTGGAGCA
The DNA here is from genome assembly GCA_034641835.2 of Pinus albicaulis. NCBI lineage: Eukaryota > Viridiplantae > Streptophyta > Pinopsida > Pinales > Pinaceae > Pinus > Pinus albicaulis. The sequence continues at coordinate 1,018,723,709 of CM076575.1, read as the reverse complement.
TTGCAAAGAATGCTGCCCAGAAGAGGAGTCGGGATAGGTCGAGGGAGACCTATAGAAAACGCAGTTTTTCTAAATGAGATCCGGCATTTGCGCATGAGACCGGCTACAATAGAAACCACTCAGAGGAGAGTAGCAGATGGTGGAATTTCCAGTGCCGATAAAGAAGAGACCATTGACGAAGAAGCGGAGGAGGAAAGAGAAGAAACTAAAGTTACGAAGAAAAGTACTTATTAGGAAAGTAATCTTTGCTAACACAAAAGCCATTGGATACAATATTAATAATTCTAAAAGAATCATATTATAGAATATGCAGACTACACCACAAATACTCCATAGAGTTCTTAACATATTTTAACTGAAGAATAATGTATTTTGTACCGGACCAAGCATGTAACAAGGTATAGTAAGATTTACCCATAGAGTTCTTAAAACATAACATTATTACAATTTTCTGTTAAATGTATTATCAAAGGGCAGAACAACATTGCATAGTTTTGTTCGAGGTACGGTGGGTTTAGGCCGCACTATAACTTCTAAGGAACCACCTCAAACCAGTGCAGACAAGAGAAAAGGAAAACTGACTACAAATCTTAAATGTAGGAAATTGCCATGCAAGACCGGATAGTTGACAATCGAGCAAGCTTGAACCAGGCCAAGAACTCAGAACTCAACTGTTCATGAATAGGATAAATACCTGTCAAGGGAATAATGTTTGAGGTTAGCCTTGTGACCGAAGGAAATTTCTGAAGTAAAGCCTTCGTGCAAATGAGCTTACAAGGGTTTACCTGCATGACTTATTCAGTTCATGTTAAATTCATAATCTAGCTCAACTGCTAAGAACTGGAGGAATTAAAACTTAAACAAAAACAAAACATCTCACAAAAATACTTACCTAGGATAAACTCGCGGAGTTAGCCGGTGGACAATTCCTACAAAAGAAAATTCAAGGTTATTATCATCGAGCTAGGAAGTAAGTTGGAAAATAAAAGAAAGATAACAAAGGAAAATAATATCCAGTACAATAAACACTTACCTTACTCTATTCTCTGACCAAACGACTGTTGTAGGAAGGTGAAGCGGAGGTCACTCTTCAATCCGAAGGAAAATAAGTTTTATACTATGATATGGTGCAACAGAAATACAAAATTAGCATCAGAGCAAAGATTAGATACTCTCGCAAGAGAACGAAATGTTCAGTAAGAAACCCTACGGAACAACACTATAAGTACTCACACTTCTCCATAATCTCGTGAGAAAAATATGGCGTCATAAGAACACTTACTGTAGCAGGAATCTTGGGCTGCAGCGACGACCATTGTTGCAGAGACAGGGTTTCCATTGAAAACAAGCGGCTCACCGAAAACTCATCAAAAAACGGTTATAGGGGAGGGTCATTACCCAAAAAACCCTAACCCTTTTCCTCTGTTGGATCTTGGAGGGAAAGATATACGGTAGAGGGTTTTCCGATTGTCACCGCAAGTACAGTGATAGCATAGGGTGGATTTAATGCAAACCTAAAACTTGAATTTTTCACAAGCCTAACTATACATTGCCAACCCAACAATTCACTATAATCAAGTTACAACTTGACATTTATGTGGAAGTCGGACGAAATTTAAGATGATTTGAGGGTCGACAGTAACCTTGTGGACTGGGAAAACATATGTGTAATTTCAAACTTAGATTAATGACTATGGTTAAAAGAAATTTGTATTTCCACCACCCAAGACTATATATATATATATATATATATATATATATCTGTGTGTGTGTGTGTGTGTAGCACTTAAAAGAAAATGTAATTTTATTCGGTGATACATTGCAATCATTGTTATATCATAAAGATTAGAGTGTGCGATGAGTTCACTGATAAGTGAGGTAATAAATGTGTGTTTATTTTTATAATAGGAAAATAAAATCATGTATATAGTAGTAAAGGAATATGGTAAATAATCCAGAAAAAAACAATTTTTTTTATGTGTATTTTTTTATGAATGTTACAAGTGGTATCAGAGCAGCGTCGTAATGTTGGGACCCTATGTGTCAACTAACGTCTTATAGTTGTATGTATATTGATGCACAGAGAAAGAAAAGAAATATAATATGAGACAATATGAGGAGGGGGAAAACGCAACGGCCACCTCAGAACCTTGGGGAAACCCAACCTCAACCGGAAATGAACCCAAAAATGTGGGTACAGTTGAGTGTGGATCATCACTAGCAAACCAGTAGGCTATTGGAGGAACAACATCACCAAACCCAGCATTATCTTAAACACAGTACAAAGTTACAAGAGGAAATGGAGAGAGTGTGAAACAATAATGCACGGTTGATGCAATAATAGGAGAGGATATTAAAAAATTTCTCCGATAAACAGAATCAAGGAAATGAGAAGCTAAGTACTAATAGAGAGTTTCAGGAAAGAACTGAACATCAAACAAGAGATCATGACATTGACAGAATGGAAAGAAGTCAGTATCAGCATAGTAATAGAAATAAGAACTATAATGAAGCTGAATCAGATAATGTAATCGGTCATAAGGAAGTAAAGAGACAGAAAGTAGAGCTGCAAGGTGAATTTTGAAAAATAAAGCCTCCTACGTTTGATGGAGTATAGGAGGAAGTGGCTGAGGCATGGCTGATAAACATGAATAAGTATTTCCAGGTGTATGAATACAGTAATAATATTAAAGCTATATTGGCTATCTACCAGCTAAGGGAGAAAGCCACCTTATAATGGGAGGAAGTGAAAAATGTCTGTAGTATAGATGACCAAGATGTAACTTGGGATGCATTCCAACATTATTTTAAGGATAAGTACTGAACAAAATGTTTTTATGATGAAAAGTCTAGAGAGTTCCACAACTTGAAGTTGGGAAAAATGATGATGGATGAGTACATCACTAAGTTTACTTCCTTACTTCGTTATGTTCCCTATTTAAGAGATGAAAAGGACAAAGTACAACGATTTCTAAGTAGTTTTTCGACTCACATGAAAGAGCGTATTGATTTTTTGAATCCTAAGACTATGGATGAGGCAATCAGAAAGGCAAAAATGTGTTACCAGCAAGCTAAAGCAAAGGGCGAACAAGGTAAAAGCAGGCAGGAAAAGAAAGAGCATAAGGGTAGTTCTAGTTTTAAGAGAAGTAGAACCAATAATTTCAAAGGTGCTTCCAGAAGCTCAGTTAGCAAAAAATTTGGCAGGAATCATCAAAGAATAAGATGGCCTATAGAAGATAATCCCACTTAAGCTTCCAGCAAACCTGAGCAAGCACCAAACCAGAAGCCACCTTTACAATGTTGGGGGTGTGGTGAGGCACACTACTACAGAAACTATCCACAATGAGGTAGGCGTGAGGCGGTGACAAATTTAAAGGAGGCCTCAATAGTGGTTGATGTCGCCAGGAACATATCCAGAATTAATGCAACATTGGAGGACTGACAAGCAAACTATCAGCCGACAATGATTGAACTGGAAGGTAAATTGCTATCTCAACTTGTTCTATTTTGGTAGACCCACGTGCAAGTTTAAGCTATCTAAGTCCCAAAGTAGTAGAAATTTGTAAATTAAAAAGTCGTAAATTTAGAAACCTATGGCTAATACAATTAGCTACTGGAGCTAAGAGGAAAGGTAGTGCCAAAATACTGAATTGTGCACTAAAAATTAGTGAATAGCAGCTAACTGTGGATTTGAACATACTACCTCTCGGTTCTTATGATGTCCTACTTGGCATGGATTGGTTAGAGAAGCACTGGACTTTAGTAGACTATAAAGAAAAGATCATCTACTACAGAATGCAGGATGGAGCCTGCCAGGAAATTCAAGGCATAAAGAAACCTTTACAGCTGCGTCCAATCACAACATCTCAAGTGGGAAAGGGCATGAGGAAGGGATGCCATCTATATTCCATACAGGTGGGATTTAGTAATTCTAAAGAGAAGGCTCCATTGTTGGAAAATATACCAATAGTACAGGAATTTATTGATGTATTTCCAAAGGAAATACCAGGTTTACTGCCCAGAAGGGACATAGATTTTACCATTGAATTGGTACCCGGAGCATCACCAATTTCAAGGGCACCCTATCGAATGAGTGTTCCTGAACTAATTGAATTGAAGATGCAGTTACAGGAATGATTAGATAAAGGTTAATTCCGACCAAGTGTGTCTCCTTGGGGAGCACCTGTGTTATTTGTGAAGAATAAAGATGGAACCATGCGAATGTGCATGGATTACCGTCATCTTAAGAAATTGACTGTAAAAAATAGATATCCTCTACCACGAATTGATGATATGTTTCACCAAGTGAAGGGGGGCAATAGTATTTTCAAAGATAGATCTAAGATCGGGATACCATCATATTTGGGTAAAGGATGAAGATATACGTAAAAATGCTTTTCATACAAGGTATAAACATTACCAATTTGTGGTACTACCTTTCGGGCTGACCAATGCACCAACAAACTTTATGAGGTTAATGCATAGCGTATTTCACCCCTATCTAGATAATTTTGTGTTAATATTTATTGATGACATTTTAGTTTATTCTAAGAATGCGGAAGAACACAAAGAAAAGTTGCGGATAGTGCTGGAAATGTTAAGAAAACATCAGTTGTACGCTAATTTCAGCAAGTGTGATTTCTTCAAGGAAGAAATACAATACCTATGACATGTTATTTCTGCTGAACGAATTGCAGTGGACCTTGATAAAATCAGGACGATTATGGAATGGAAAGTACCTCAAAACGTGGTAGACATCCAATCCTTTATGGGATTGGCTGGTTATTACTGGCGATTTATTGAAGGTTTCTCTAAAATTGCTTTTCCAATCACTTCATTACAAAGGAAGGGAAAGATATTTAAATGGACAAAGGAATGTCAAGACAATTTTGAGAGACTGAAGTAGTTATTAAGTACCACTCTGGTGTTAAGGGTAGATAATCCTAATAATGAGTTTGAGGTCTGCACAGATGCGTGCAAGGAAGGAGTTGGGGCAACTTTGTCACAAGAGGGTAAAGTGGTTTCCTATGAATCACGAAAATTAAAGGAGCATGAGTAGCGGTACTCAGCTTATGACTTGGAGTTGACAGTAGCAGTGCATGCACTCCGGGTATGGAGGCACTACTTTCTTGGAAAAATATTTGTACTCAAAAATGACCATAGTAGCTTAACCAACTATTTTAAGTAAGTTGATCTCAATTCTCGCCAGGTTAGGTGGAATGCTTTCCTGAGCAAATTCGACATTGATATGAAGCATGTAAAAGGTAAGGAGAATAGAGTAGCTGATGCGTTAAGCTGAAAATTTCATGGTGTTTATGAGATATATTATAATCAGGTTGAGTGTAGGTTTTTGGATCAAATAAAGGCAGAAGCTGAAAAATATCTTGAATATAATTTTATATGGCAACAAGCAAAGGAGTTCAAAAACCAAAGAAGATCTGATGATTACGAAATTGATAAGGATGGGATGCTAATTTTCAAAAAGAGAATTTTTGTTCCAAACAAAATGGAGTTGAAGGAACTGATTTTGAATGAATATCATCGAAGTAATTACGTTGGACATCCTGGATACTAGAAGATGCTAACAACAATAAGGAAAAATTATTTTTGGCCAAGTATGAGTAGAGATATTGCAGAATATTTAAACAAGTGTTTAGGATTCCAGCAAGTGAAAGTGGAGCACCGACACCCAGCTGGGCTGATGCAGCCTATACCGGTACCTGAGTGGAATTGGGAGGTGATATCCCTAGAATTTATTACTGGATTACCCAGGTCAAAGAAACATAATGATTTCATAATGGTAGTGGTGGATCGATTAAGAAAATCAACACATTTTATACATGTGTAGTCTACTTATAAGACGGTGCAAATAGCAGACATATTTATGCGAGAAATATTTAGAATACATGGGATTCCAAAGACTGTCATATCAGACAGTGATGTGAAGTTTACTTCAACATTCTGGAAAACATTGTTTACCAGTTTTGGAACTCAAATTAATTTCAGTACTGCTTACCATCCACAGACATATGGACAAACAGAACGAGTGAATCAGATTCTGGAGGATATGCTATGTATGTATGTAATGCAAAAACCAACTAGGTGGGAAGAATATCTGCACCTAGTGGATTTTTCGTACAATAATGAATACCAATAATCTCTTAAGATGAGTCCGTTCAAAACCTTATATGGGCAATAATGCAGAACTCCTATTAATTGGAGTAGCCTAGAAACCAAATTAATGCTTGGACCGGATATGTTAGCTGAAATGGAGATAGAAGTAAAGAAGATCTGACAAAATTTGAGGGCAGCTCAAGATAGGAAAAAAGTGTATGCAGATAAGAAAAGGACTTATCGTGAATTTGAAGTGGGGGACCATGTGTACGTAAGAATTAAGCCCAATAAAAGCACTTTAAGATGGGTCTCATGTGCCAAGCTGTGGTGTACCAATTGGCTTTTCCCAGTGATATTCGAGTGCACAACGCCTTTCAAGTATCATTGCTATAATGATATATACACGATCCAAAACACATAATCCACTGGCAGAATATTCAGGTAGGAGCTGAATACCAGAATTGATTAAAAAGTGTTAAATTGATGAATAAACTAATTCAAGCTCATTGGTTGCAAGTCGAATAGGATGACGATTTTCTGGTTGAGCCTCAATGTATAATCGACCAGAGAGAAATCATGCTACAAAGGCGAGTCATCACCCAGGTTAAAGTGTAGTGGAAGCACTTTGGCCCAGATGAGGCTACTTGGGAGGATGAAGGCTTTGTGCGGGAAGCGTATTCAGAAATTGTTCGCTGGCGCTGAATGAGAACACCGAGGACGGTGTTCACTTCCAAGGGGGGGAAGTTGTAATAGCTGGATTAGGTGCTAACTGATGTTAATGATTTTTTGTTAAGACATTAAACATTAACTATCATTTTATTTTATTTTTCTTTAAGAAAATAATACATTATGAGCATAAACGAATTTTTAGTTTAATAAATTTGTGAAAGTGATCATTTTCACAAATGATGCAGGAGCATCAAAAGCTTAGCCAGCAATGTGACGTCTTGGTAACATGTTGTGGCTAAATGGAAATGAAATAGACTTAGGAATAGTGTTACACAGTAATTTGTCACCGTCCTTGCAATCCCCCATCCTGCACATTGGAGGGCATATTCCGTGACCTGTGAGCAGTGACATGACCTGAAACCACTTTCATGGCATCCCCCTTGACAAGAAAAATCATTCCTCTGAAGATAACTTCCTGTGAAAATCCATAGTGTTAAATATGCCTCCTCCAAGCTTATCTAAGAAAGATAAGTACAGGGAATTGTTTTTCTATAAGTCACCCTGTTTTTCAAAACACTAGGGAAAAAGGTGAGAATTTAAAAGGAAGGGAAAAGTCATAATTCAAAAGATTTGAAAGAACTATAAAACCCTCAGAGGGTATTTTTCCCTATCACTGTTTACTTGGAAAAAGAAGAGGTTTTTCTTTTGAAGTCTCGGGTGATTATCGTGCAAGATTTCAAAGACGCGACACGCCTGTGTTAAGGTGCTACGCGCCTGTAGCGGCCTCCCGAACACAATTGCAAGAGGCGCGATGTGCCTGTAGATGGTCACGACATGCCTGGATCCTCACCCGATGTTCAATTTTCCGCACATGCCCACGACCCATCCTTCACGGTGCTCTGCCCATCTACTCGCCCAAGTTCTTTGCCCACAACACATGGCCTTTGTCACCATTTTCTTGGGCCCTTGCCACTTTCTACCCAACCTTGCATGGCCCATTTGCCCACTTCTGCATGACCCTCTACCGGCGTGCAAGTCTGCCCAGCCCGGCGTGCAGAAGGTGCCCGGGCGCCCACAGAATAGTGCCAGGGTTTTCAGCACCCCTCAAGAAGCTTTTAAAAATTGCAAATTTCTGAATTTTTGCAGAGGAGAAATTGTTCAAATATGGTCAAGGAGATTTCTAAAAAATTACTTATGCCCTTTCACCTAATTATATGTTTTAAAGACATAGAAGGAAGTTAGTAATCAATAAATAGAATAAAATCAGTGTTTTTAAAAGAGCAAGAAGACCTATATGTTGGAAAAGGCCTGTTTGCAGAGTGGGAAGAAAAAAACAAAAAAATATAGTTTTTGAGAAGGGAGGCCTATCTTTAGTTTAAAGACTTGTTTTAAATGAATAGGTGAAAAAGGACACAGTCTTATAAAGAAAAAAGACAGATTTATTTTGAAGGTCTTTCTACTCAGTAACAAGGAAAAACACAGTTCTCAAGAAGGAAACTTATTTTCATTGAAAAAGAACTCGTTTTCTAGCTAATAAAGAAATACAGTGCTTGAATAAGGGATCTATTTTCAGCTCATTTGAAAGACCTATTTTGATAAGAGAGTGAAGGAAATTCTAAACAACTATGCCTCCAAAGAAAGCCAACAAAGGGGGGTATCATAACCGGTTTGAGCCCACTATAACTTAGGAAATAAATGACTCCCCTTCAGTTAGTTTTAGCTTTCATGAGGTAGGGTGCCTTGATTTTTGCCAAAGAGTCCAAGAGGTCACCAATCACCCTCCCTTGACACAGTTTTTTTCTCTAAGACTGCAAGGAGAACAGGTTCACATTGCAGGCCTTGATTTTGCGCTCACTCCTAGATTAGTGTCAAAGGCAACCAAGATCCCTTACCTTGGTGAGAAATGGTTCAAACAAAACTATTTGGACCTAAACCACTACAAGCCGTTATTGAAGCCAGCTTATCAAAATGAATGCAAGGCTATCTTCCCTTTTTCTCACCTACTAAAAAACTATGCTCCTCTAATGAAAGTCATCATGAAATACTTCACATGTGAGGGGAGATATTATCGAGTCTATTCCTATCATGTTTGACTGCTGATGCATTTCACTCAGACCCAGCTATTGAATCTCCCTTTTTCCTCTGCAGAAGCATTGACAAAATGGCCTCATTCGTTCAAAAGAAACCCCCTGCTCAACAGAAAGCTAGCTTATTTCATCATTCTCTCATAAAGATTCTCATCCTCCATCAACTTGAACAAAAAGGAGTTCCTTGGGAATCTTTCATCTCCCATCCTCATTTCACCACTTCCTCTTCATCCCATGGCCCATCTCTTGTGTCCTCCTCACCCTCCACTCACTATGTCTCCCCTTCATCTAGTCAGTCCACCCCTCGAAAGCAAAAATCCCCTTTAATTGATAGTGAAAGAGAGGAATCCAATGAAAGCAAGCATGAGGGTGATGAGGAACATAACATTCCTCAAGCGACCAATAATGATGAGGAACAAAACACTCCTCAAAAAAGTCATGAAAGCAAACAGAGTGACAGTCAACAAAACTGTGAGGAAGGAGGTAATAATGATGAGGAACAAAGTGAAAAGTAGTAGAGAAGTGATGATAAAGAAAAAAATAATGAACATGAACAGAGTAGCACTCAGTAGATTAGTGATGACGAGGAACAAACTGAAGAGCAGCAGAGTAGTAATGATGAGGAACAAAGGGAAGAGTCTAAGCAAAGAAGTGATGAGAAACAAAGTGACAGTCAGCATGAAAGCAATCAAAGAGACAATAAGCATAGTGACAATCAGCAAGACAGTGAGCATGATGGAAGTCCTAATACAACAAGTGAAGTTAGTCTCCAAAATGATAGCCATGAAACTAATAAGGACAATGAACTTGAAGAGGACAAGGCACAAAATAGTGAACGATCTAAGGGTGATAGCATGAAACAAAAAGAGAAAAACAGTACTAAGGGCAGCCAAGACCAAATCAAGGACAATGAAACAAGTAATGATGGATCAAAAGAAGACAGTAAAAACATAGATCATGAAGAGAGTTCTCAAAAGCATGTGCTATCTGACTCTCCTATGAAAGGGGCCATGAATTTTTCTCCAGAAGTGGTGAAGCCTAAAAGTACTAAATCTACAAAGAATAAGACTTTTCAAGCTGTAACTCCAAATGTTATTAGAGCACTCCGGAGTAGAGGCAAGTTGCCCAAGTAGCCTATAATTGAAGTGCCAAAGAAGACAAGGGAAAAGAAGCCCATTCAAAGCAAAGGTAAGGAAAAAGTGGAGCAACATGAGAGCAGCCATGAACAAGAGAAAGAGTTTGACATAATCCAAGTGGATAGTGATGCCGAAGATGACCAAATAATAATTCTAAACTCTCTTCTAAAAAAGAAATAATCTCAAATTGAATATTTAGAAGAATATTTAGGGAGATCTAAAGACCTCATTCACTTCCTACAGCTGCAAAATAGAAAAATGAGTGGGCAAATGGCAATATATGATGCCCGGACATTCAAATACCAAAGGGAAGCATACAAAGCACAAGTAAAACTTGAAGAGTATATGGGCGAATTTTATGATGTTGAGGAAGAAGAGCAACCAGTAAGGAAAAGGCCTAGGACTATGGGTCTTAGGAAAGCTTTGGAGAAACAAAGGGAAGAAGAAGCAACCCTTGCTCAACAGTATCCTACCACACAACTGCTTTCCCAAGAGATATAAAATGATAAAGAATCATGGCTTGAAAGAGAAAACAAGCATTTAGAGGAAAAATTAGAAAAGGCAAACAAAGACTTGGGTTTGCAAAGGAATATGACCGAGCATTACAAGAAGTTGAATCAATTTTCCCAAAGAAAACTCAAGATTTCCCAAGAAAGCTAAAAATTGCCCAAAGGATGCACCCGGTGAAAAAATGGGAAAAATAAATATCTAGGCTTGGAATCTTGGCTTCAGCTTCCTTGCATGCTTCTAGAAACCCATAAGGGGTTTTCTCACCAAAATTGAGCAATGTTTGAAATGATCTTGTTTTTTGTCATTTTTAGGCCTAATTGCACATTTTTCTAGTCGCTTCCATTTTTTCTTGTAGCATTCTGAGCTCATGAAAGTTATATTTTTGGATGTATTAAATTTGAGGGAATCTATTTAGAAAATTTCGGATCAAAGGAAGGTGTTTTGATCCCCCAAAGAGGCAAAAAACAGTTAATTTTTACCTTTTTGCCTCAAATATCAGCAAGTGCTACGCTCTTAGGTTTTTTCACTCAGTCCACTTTCTGACAAACTTATAGGGATTACTTTGAGATAACTAAAGTATTTCTAGAAATTAGACATCCAGGGCTTTCCAACGAGCCATGACAGGCCTCATTTAGACATAGGACAGTCCCTCGAAAGTCCTCTGAAAAACAAGATTTATTCTGCTTCTACGCTCCTATAGGATTTCGTTGAAAAGATAGTTTTCTAAAGGTGGCCATCTAAATGTGCGTTAAGCTATTTTTAACTCTATGTCAGAGATTTAAAGTCAATTTTCTTACTATTTTTAGCTTAAATAGATATTTTTTGAAGATATTTTGTGCCTTGGTCCTTGTGAGGCCTCAAGGACAAAATAAGATATTTGTATTAGGCCAATGAGCTTCTAGATGCTCTTGTGAGCTTATCTACTCATTTCCTATATAACTTATGAAGAATCATTGTAAATTGTTGGAGGCTTTAGAAGCAGAACTTGAAATTTTGAAGAGAAATACATGGATATGAGCTTTGAAGAAGAAACTTGTTTATGAAGTGGATGATTTTCTTACTTGTCTAGATGATGGAGAGGCTTTGTGTGCAGGATTCCATGGCTTAGTGAATGGTATTGTGTTTCTTATTTTTTATGTTTTCTTAGTTTCTCATATATTTTTTCATGCTTCTTGCTTGCTATAGTTCAGTAAAGAATAAGTTTGAGATATGCCCATGGAGGCACCTCAAAATTCCTGATTCATTACAGCTTAAATGTTCTTCATCTTTCTTGGTTATGTCAAAGAATTATTAATTGCTCTTTGGTACCCTAAGAACTTGTTTTCAGTTTCATTAATGGTTATTATATATGTTATCTAGTATGATTCACATTATGCCCTGCTTACTCATAGCTAATCAAAACTCCATTTTTGAAATCTCTCTCTGAATTATTGGTTGTTTAGTTAAGTCAAAGAGGTCTTGTTTCAATCTTGCTCTTTGTCCATGCTTTGCAGTCTTAGTTCAAAGTTCCCGATAGCTCAAGATATGATGTTTAGGAGTTCCCTCCTCATAGTTTGAGTTGTTAGTTTATCTTATATGTTTTTTCTCAACCACTGAAGGTGATTTTCCCAAAGTTATAGGGTCTTATACTTCTATGCATCACCTGATTGTTTATTTTCTACATTTATTAGTTTGAGTTTCATTCATAGTGATTAATGGTTAGCCTTACCACATGAACGCTTTTCTTTTAAACTATTTATGCCTAAAATCTCTTTGTCTTGCACAACTTGATGTTCATTACACTTCACAAACCACCCAAAATATCCATTGACTGTACTAAATCGGCCCTGCCACACACCTTGTCTGTTGTCTAGGCATCCTTGGCTTTCATTTGACCCCATATCCCTGTTGATTTGATAACTTATCTTTCATTGATTCCTACTTAATTTGTTTTCACCTCCAAACACAAAAACAAACAAACATACTTAACAAATAGCCTAAGATCAAATATACTAAGCAAACAAGCTCACATCCTTCGCTTCATAGAGAGAGCCCTCTCTGAGTCCAGGAAGGCTAGGTCCTAGGACTCCAAAGTTTGGTCTAATGTTACCCTGTCATTTGGCTCGCCTATCTTCCAAATCACGGGACTCTAACAGTGATCATGATCATGAGCAGGCTCGACCATCGACCGTCGAGGCTGCACCCTTTACTGAGCAGGCCTCCACTTGTACTGCTATTGATGTTTTTATACTACCACCAGTTGATCCATGACATTTATATCATAGTTGTATATTTTTAAAATTATTCAGTTATATATATATATATATATATATATATATATATATATATATATATATATATATATATATGGTCCATGCATTTTATGTTCATGTTGCAGTTGTACTTAATTTACATGTTGGTGATCATCATGATGTGGCACATATTGTTAGGTCATGTTAGATATGTTCATTTAATGTTTAGCTTGCAGATAGATGTGTATATGTGATAGCATGAGTTATTTGACATGAGATGTATATTTGATATTTGTGTTGTGATGATGTTAAGATATAATATTAATTTTATGTTTGAATGTGTTTTTTAGTCGATTATGATGTTTGTATGATGGTTATCATGATCGTGATGATGTTTATTAATTAATTTAATATTAAATGACCATGATATTTATTAAATATTATGTCGTGATTGTAATTGAAATTGAAATTTTAATTGTATAATTGTATTTGTATTTGTACTAATTGTAATTTTCACTGTAATTGTATGCAAAATATTTATTAATGTAAAATTTTAATTGTAATTATAATATTTAATTTATTGTGAAATGATTGTAATTGTATATACGAAAAATTGTAAAATTTTAATTCTAATTCTAATTGTATGTAAAATTCTAAAATCGTAATTGTATTTGTAATTGTAATTTTAATTGAATTGTATGTAAAATATTTGTAAAATCGTAATTGTAATTGTAAATGTAATTCTATGTAAAATTGTAAATGTAATTGTAATTTTAATTGAATTGTATGTAAAATATTTGTAAAATTGTAATTGTAATTGAAAATGTAATTCTACGTAAAATTGTAAATGTAATTGTATGTAAAATTAAAATTGTAATTGTAATTCTAGTTGTAATTCATGTATGCAAAATTAACATAAAATTGTAATTGTAATTGTAATTGTAATTGTAATTGTATGTAAAATATTTGTAAAATTTTAATTCTATTAATGTGAAAATTTTAATTGTTTTAATGTGAAATGATTTTATTGAAATATTAAATTTGTAAATTTTCAAATAATTGTAAAATAACAAATCTAGAATAATACGAATTTTTGTAACATAATAAAGTTTAGAAAATAATGAAAATAAATTCATGTACTATAGAATTATCATTATTGTATTATGACCTATTATGACCTTAGATACAAAAAAAGAAGAAACTTTATACAGTTCGGTGCGCTTATCGTCATAACATGCACCGGTGCATCGTATTACGAAGATGCACCGATGCTTCACAATTCCTCTGCATTGGTAACTAATAAACGCAAATAAAAAAAATGCAACTCTATTTTATTTATGTGAATAAAAGCGGAAATTTGAAAAATGGGCGAAAAAATATTTTCGAAAATCTGATTTCATAAAATAATTCTTTAAATACTAAACACTTTTCATTATTTCACCATTTTTGCTAAAATTTTCAGCCAAATATTTGCAGGAGACAGACCTGGAGCAAGAGAGCACGAGGGCACTGTGGAGCAGTGAAATACGTTCGAACAGAAGTATTCAAACAATAAAAAACCAAACCTCTAGTGATTCAAACCCCGTATCATAGAATTTCAAACCATCTCGTGATTAAATTTGATTATTTTTTTACTTTTTCTGCAGCTTTATCCATTTTTACCCTAAACCCTTATTTTTTTGTTTTTGCGCTTTCTTCTCCCTATTTCTGTGATTTTAGAATTAGGGTTTTTCATTTTAGATTGACGTCCAACTCATGGGACAACTTGCATAGTCGGATCCCAATCCATTCAACCATTGCGTGAATTTTTGGAAAAAATGGATTTTTCTTTATCGGTGCGCCCTGCGTACCTTGTGTACACTACCGCATTAGTGTGCTGTATTATAAAGCGCACCACACAAGTACTGTGTAGTAAAAATTGAATTTTTTTTTTCTAAATCCATGCGCCATATCCGAAATAGACCTCTGGTGCTCCATTTAACGAGGATAGCATCGTACGATGTATTACACCATTTTTGCAGTGCATTTATAATACCCCACGCACCATACAGTCTATTATACTATTTTGCGGTGCATTTATAATAACCAACGCACCGTATGGTACATTTTATTGTTTTGCAGTGTGTTTTTAATATCCCCACGTATCAGCTATGGTCCGTACCTCATGAAAGGCGCACTGGTGTCTTGAGATTTATTTTCTACCTGAAAAGTTGAAAATTTATTTATAAATATATTAATGAAGGATATGGTACATGTTTCAGATTGATAAAGAAATGACTGACAAGAGATCAAGTAAAAAAATACTGATAACACATCAAGAAAAGAATAAAAGGCAAGTTCTTTGTAAGTTATTTATAAAAAATATTATTTTAGGACCATAAGAGCGTAAAATTTTAATGGAAAAATTGAAAAAAGATGAATGAGGTGAATGAAAAAATACTATCGATCCAGTATGAGTTTCTTTTTTTAATTATCATTAATAATATACTTAAAATTATTATATAGCATGTGTCAAACAATATAGTAATTCACATCTGTTTAATGTTCTACATGGACCAACAACTCAGAAAAGGAATGTTTTTCTAAGAAAAGAAAATAAATAGAACATGAAAATGAAAATAAATTGCTCCTTAGCTCATCTGGAGTGGTGCTGAAAGTTAACGAAAGGGTGAAAAAATTTTACAAAAATTTGAGGGATCTAGTGGATCGAATGTATAGACGGTCTTTCCACTTACAATACAAAAACCAATCTAACGATTCCAAGAACCAAATTTGATCTAAAATACAGGAAGAGTTTCTAGAGAATTGGTCAATGAGACATGTGAGACTTTTAATAGCAAAAACATGCAACAACAAAAAAGAAGGAATGAAAAAGTAATATTCCTTTAAATGTTTGTCTAGAATTATTTATAAATATCACTTTTATTATATTTACTTTTCATATATCAATATAAAAATTAAATATTTCATTGTCATGTTACATTTTCAGGAAGATTATGAAAATCTCAAAAGATAAATAAGCTGATATCAGAAAGATGTCAGTAGGAATATCCAAAAATGTGTACAAGGATATGGTCAAAGAAATTGACAAAATTGCATCGCAGGAGGAGCCATCTCAACAACAACGTACTTCAAATGTAATATGTAATCATTGAATTTTTCGATCATAAGGTATAATAAATAAACAATTTAGCATTAATTATTAATTTTCAAGAATTTTCTTGCAGAAAAGAAAAGAAAATGGAACCCATTCAACACATAAAACAGAACGACAAGGAAGAAAATGGTTGATCTCTAAGTTTGTGAGTAATTGTTACTTCCTTATAACAACTTAACTAGATTTCATTTTTGTATTTTATAAGTTGTTTTACAAAAATCATCATTGAATGTCTTCAAACAGGTGCAAACATACAAAGAAGAACCATCAGGCGAATTGATTGAAATTGGGTTAAATATGGGTTGTGAGTATAAGTTGGCATATCATAATTTAATTGTGGAATTTGTAAGCATCTATAAATATTGTTTTACTTAGCTCTGTCTATAATTAATAGAACAAAAACATATTTTATATTAAATATTTGATTTGTTATGGGGTATAAAACATGCAAGAAAAAAAGTATGGAACTACGCCAACAGATGGAATTTTGAAAGATGTCATGGTACATGGTTTTGAAAGAATCTGTATAGCTTATCATTCAATTGTTGCTATGGTACATAATTTTTCTTTTCGATTTACATTGATGTATATTATTTCATATTGTAATTTTCATTATTCTCACCAATGTATATACACTCATTTTAGTTTATTTTTATGTTTGTAGATGGAAGGTGAAGAAGAAGAAAGCAATCAATGTCATGAACAAAACATTCCTCAAAATAACCCAAGTCATGGAAGTAGCTCTAGCATTGACAAAAATTGAAGCGAAGAATGATGATCACTAAATTTAGATATCAAAGCAAGGCGTTTTATAAGTTTTGAAATATGTTTGTGAAATCATACATTTTGTTTAATGTAATGGACATAGTGTCCCAATTGAAAGAAAAAGGGATACGAATAATTGTCCCATTTTGTATGATAAAGACTGTCTTATTCACACACACACACACACACACACACACACACACACACACACGTGCACACACACACACACACACACACACACACATATATATATATAATATGTTTTAATTTATTCTATTTCGTTCTCCATTGTCATTCTCAATTGCATTAATAAAAATCTAATTCATATTAATATTGTTATAAGATATATATGTGTCGACTTTTGATGAATAATGAATTTTAAAAAACCACAATAATTCTGATATGATATAAAAAATTAATCCAAATAGCACATTCAAATGCATTAATAAAAATGTAATTAATATGAATATTGTTATAAGATGTGTTGACTTTTTATGAATAATGAATTTAAAACAATCACAACAAATTGCACCGTCACATGTCGATGTTTCTAAAAAAACAAAATGAAAACCAATGCATGTCAGTAACTGTCGACCGGTGCGTTTATGTGTCTATATGCACCGGTGCCATTGTACGATCCATGGGCACCAAACAAATACTGATACCAGTTATAAATATTGGTGCGTTTGTGTGATACTACGTACCAGGGTGTTTATGTATCTATAAGCACTGGTGCATTTTTACGCTCAATGGGCACCGCATGAATATCGATACCAATTATAAATCTCGGTGCCTTTCTGTGATACGACGCAATGGTGCATCATAAAGGTATATGCACTGGTGCGTTGATACAACCTATGGGCACCACAAAAATCACGAGACCAATTAGAAAGGCCTCGTGCATTGTATGACCAACACTACGCCTGGTGCGGTTTTACACCTAAATGTTTTGGTGCATTCGTTCGACTGAGACAGCCCCGGGGCACTGTCCTCATGTACGCACCGGTGCGTTAAATCCAGAGTAGTGCACTGATAAAAAAACATCCATAATAACCTCCGGTCGCCCATTTTTTTTAGTTGTATTGAATTTCCGTTAGAAGCTCTGCCAAAACCTCCGTGACCATAAACGGATGTTGTAGCAAATGTTTTTTTAACAATTTTGGCCAATTTTATAACACTAAAAACCTCCTTTATAACCTTCGCTAGAGGGTCTTTTCCTTGTAGTGGTTATTGATAATAGACACCAAACACATAGGATTAATTAATAGAAACTAAGTGGCTCATACATCCACAAATATTTAGCTAGTTTTCATTTTTTTCAATTTTTTTGCATTAGTTTAGTTTAAATTTTGCATTAGGATTTGGGACTAGGATCAAAGTATCAAAGAAGGAAAGTAATCTATGCCACCCTTTCACCTCTTGGTAATCCTAGGTATGTATATGAAAGCTCTATTTTGATATTTGGTCATCTCCCTATAGTGAAACATTTAGTCAAACTAGGTAAAAGTGTAAGTGGCCCATTATCCGCACATTGTTTATTTTCTGAAAAGAAAAATCACACGTAGTGTAATTAGGAAGGGAATGTAAAGTATCATTGCATATCCACATATTATAACATTGTGATTGTAAACTTCATTACACACACAAAGATTCAGTAAGTTAGGATACTAGTCCTCTTCTTACATTCGCTTCACCAAGGCACACCTTAAGCATATTAAGACTCCTTAAAACTAACCATTAATTGAACTCATTAAATTCTCCCCATAGGGGCCACAAAAGAAGTTATAGTTTAGGTTAGGAAAATTGGAGTTAGGCATCCAATAAAATAGCATGGCTATTCTACATTCTTGAAAAATATAAGTTGATTGTTTAGGGAGCTTAAAATTCGTCTATTTTCCCACAGAACAGAATTCCCGAGCGCTACAGGGACCCGATTCATAGGAGGTTAAGATTAAGTCCAGTGCATGCGTTAATATTTGGGGCTACCTGACCCATCTAGTGCTTGGTACTGGTAGCTGAATACCAACAAGCTCAAGACTCGAATTCTCACGTGGGACGACAATTCTTTAGTGACCAAATCTAGAGCATCCTTCCCTGTAGGTGATGGTGCATGCAACACTAGATCCTCATACCTCTACCTTGGTCGATTCTTCGGCTGCTAGAAGATGTCGCCAGTTCTTTCGGGACATTAGACCCAGTACCCATCAGAAGGTACCTTCGCAAGGCCCAGTTACATTTGAGAGTGTGAAGATGATTAGGCATTTCTAGGCTTTTTGAGTGTCATACGTGAAACAACCAAAACAATATTTTTTTCTTGCTTGATCACATAGCATTAATCTAAAGGATAAACTTACCTTTTATTTTTCATTTTGTCTTATGTATGTGATCACATTTTTCTTTGGTAATAATCTCTCTCTTCTTAGAAAAATAAAAAAATATTCCCAAAATTAAACCGAGTCGACACCATAACGGACCCAATGGGACCTCGTCAATCTAGATGTTTTTTGGACCTCCCCACACTAGAGGAAGGAGTGATAGGTCTTTCACCATTTAGGCATCAAATACGACACACAACCACCCTTATTGGTTCATCCTTTATCAAGACATATTTAGTTGGAAACCCCTAGGGGTCACCCAACACCACACCTGCGAAAACCCCCACAGGGTCACCACACACAACTCCTCCCACAACCCCCAGAGGGCAGAGCAGAGCTACCCGTTCGGGGATTCAGCATAACACACAATAGGGTACATCACATGGTAATATCCGCCAGACACCCCCCACAGACAACCAGATTCTAGTGTTTCCATAGTTCACAATGGCACTCAATACTCAATTGCCTTTTCTAGCATCATTAAACCTCCCAGATCTATCAAAGCTAACAAATGATCCCATTGCACACAACCCCAATTGGCCCCCCATGCCCATGAAGCTCCCTTCGAACATTCCAAAATTTTAAGGGAAGCAAGAAGAAGACCCTGGAAATCATGTAATGAATTTCCACCTATGGTGTTTGTCCAATAGTATTATTGATGATATTATTTGACTAATACTATTTCAGTACACCTTAACCGGATCAGTCTTGAAATGGTATGTAGAGTAGGCTTCTGCTTCACATGGAACCTTGAGTGCCCTTAATACTGCATTCCTCACATATTTTCAGCTACCCATTCACCATGATTCAGGAATGGAGTTACTCATTCATTTTAGGCAAACGTTAGCTGCCATATCTCTGACCATCTCCATGAATGGTAGCGATGTCAAAGTTTGTGCAAAGCCAAACTCGATGATAGAATTTTACTGGACCTATTTTTGGAATATCTCACAACAGATATTTCAAAGGATGTGGCGACACAAGGCCCTACCTCCGAGGAGGACGCCATTAGTAATTCCTAGCAACTCAAAACTATTTACACCCAATCAGGATACATTTACAACGCCTTACCTAATGCCCCATGCCTGCAAACTTACAAAGAATTTATAGGCGCATCGAATACTAAAAACCAATTGATCGAGTCACTGACCCAATGTCACCTAAGCAACAGTATCTAGTGTTGTGCAGGTAAATCCCCTTTGCGAACAGAGGCGATCCATCTAGCCCTAGGGTGGTCTAGCGGCAAGGTAACATGCTAATCCTTTGGATTCCTAGTTTATGAATGAAACTGAGTTATGATAGATGACCTACCATTTTTATAATGCAGTTTTCGTAGCTGTGGTAGCAGTCTCCTGATATTTTTCTTTACACGTCACGGTCCTTCAGAAGTGATACTCAGGTGCCTGCACAAGGATCAGAGAACGATAACAGCATAAGAAAACATAATTGCATTCATAACTATTTAATTGGTCAAGGAGAATCAAACACATTGCAAAATATTAAACATATCAAACACAAAATGAGAACCAAAACACCAGTCATGTATTAATAAGTAGAGAGAAGAATTTTACAACGAAAAGAGCATTGACATTGCAGCCTCCTTCGACGGGTCCAGTAAAACACGTCTCAAGCATTCGTTGGGGAATTGGACTTGGCGAGGCAATATGCCTAGACTCTCTCTCGTCAATGGATTCCTCTCTGCTCTATCTCACACCGGCTATATTAAGGATTGTCCCGCTAGTTACAACTATGTGAGAAGGATGTATTTATAGGAGAGGAGGAGGTGGTTTGGGATCCCTCATAAGGTGGAAGGGAGACCTTATCCTTTGGGGAGTTGCTCAAATGTAGGAAACAAGAATCCAAAAGAAGGTCTTCGACGTTATTCAGTCAAAAAAATCATGTTGAATCTTCTCATGAAGTGGTGGGGAATGGAAAATTCACTCGTATGTTAAAAAACTTTCCAAAAACAGCTCGTCGCAGGTAGTCCACTGAGACAGAGTGCCAATGGGTGCAAGGCCTATTGCTAATTTCTCTATGGGCACGAGGCCATAACTACCTACCAACACCGACCCAAAATCATATGTTGTTGATAGCCTGCTCCAAGAATAGTCAGCAGAGGAAATGTTATTCTCATGCCAAGGGATGAAATGACACTTTTTGAAAGGTATGAAAATACATAGAAGTCACTGAAATGGTCCTCCAATGTGCATGATGGGGATTTCAGGGATGGTGAAAAAATTTTGTGTAATAGATACCCCCTAAAGCACGAGGTTCGAGAGAGAGGGAGGAGTGAAATGATTTATGAGAAAGTGTTCAAACAAAACAACATCGTCGAAAGACCCGAAAATACAAGTACAATTGATATCTCTGATACATGAACATGTGGCATGGGCGCATCCATCCATAATAGAGTACATATAAAAATGAGATCTGAGGTATGGATGTAGCCATCCAGGTTGTGAGATCATTTTGGTTTATCATTACTATATGCATGACTCTTTTGATTGGATGGCTGCAACCATACATCGCCAACTTGTTGTGTAGGTAAATCCCCTCTGTGGATAGAGGCGGTCCCTCTAGCCTTAGGGTGGGTCTAGCAATAAGGGAACATGTTGATCCTTCAGAGTCCTAGTTTATGAATGTAACTGAGTCGAGATAGATGACCTAACTTTGTTCCAACACAGTTGTCATAGATGTGGTAGAAGTCTCCTGATCTTCGTCTTTACATGTCACGGTCCTTCAGCAGTGATACTTGGGTGCCTGCACAAGGATCAGAGAACGATAACAACATACGAAAACATACTTGCATTCATATAAATTTAATTGGTCAAGGAGGATCAAACACATTGAAAAATATTAAACATATCAAATGCATAACAAGAACCAAAACATCGGTCATGTATTAATAAGTAGAGAGAGCAAGTTTACAACCAAAAGAGCCTTGAAGTTGCAGCCTTCTTCGACGGGTCCAGTCAAACGCGTCTCAAGCATTCATCGGGGAATTGGACCTGGCGAGGTAGTAGGCCTAGACTCTCTCTCAGCAATGGATTCTCTCTACTCTATCTCACACCAAATATAGTAATGATTTTTTAGCTAGCTGCAACTATGTGAGAAGGATGTATTTATAGGAGAGGAGGAGGTGATTTGGGATCCCTCATAAAGTGGAAGTGAGACCTTATCCTTTGGGGAGTTTCTCAAATGTATGAAACAAGAATCCAAAGGAAGGTCTTCGACATTATTCAGTCGAACAAACCATGCTGACTATGCTCACGAAGTGGTTGGGAATGGAAACTTTGCTTCTATTTAAAACAAATTTCCAAAAACAGCTCGGCGCAGGTAATATACTGAGATAGAGCACTAATGGGTGCGAGTTGTAGTGCTAATTTATCTATGGGTGCGAGGCCATAACTACCTACCAACGCCGACCCAAAATCATATGTTTTTGAGAGCCTGATCTAGGAATAGTCAACAGGGGAAATGTTCTTTTCATGCCAAGGGATGCAATGATAGTTTTTGTAAGGTATGAAAATACACAGAAGTCACTGAAATGGTCCTCCAATGTGCGGGAAGGGGATTGCAGGGACGGTGAAAATATGCTATGTAACACTAGTACCTAGGTTACTTGTATGATCCTAACCAGAATATCACGCAACCTGACTACCACTAGAGTCATCCCGCACCTCTGCAGAATATAACCAATAGGGTGTCAACATACCACCATCAGTAGGGAGGATCATATCCTCCCTCGCAGGGGACCCAGTACGCAGCTAGGAAAATTGACAGAAGAGCTCCCCCCCAGCAACCATATACCAACTAGGGACAGGGGAACCTAGTTTCCTCACTCTCTTGGGTTGTCAAACTTTCCACTCAGGGAGTTACCAGGTGCGTCGAATATTGTAGATGGTTTGATCTGGTCTTTGGCCCAAGATCACCTAGGTAGCAGTAATCAGTACCTAGGAGACTCAGAGAGTTACCATGCACGTTGAGTACTGTAGACATTTTTATTTGGTCTTTGGCCCAAGATCGCCTAAGAAACAGTAATCAGTATCAAGGAGACTCTGAGAGTTACCATGCATGTCCAATACTACAGACGGTTTGATCAGGCCTTTGGCCCAAGATCACCTAGGCAGGAATAATCAGTACTAAGGAGACTCAGGGAGCTACGATGCACATCGAATACTGCAAACAATTTGATGGGGTCTTTAGCCCAAGATCACTTAGGGAGGAGTAGTCCTCATTATACTAATGGAGTTACTAGGTGCATATAATATTGCAGACAGTTTGTTCAGGTATTTGGCCCAAGATCACCTAGGCAGAAATAATCAGTACGTAGGGGACTCAGGGAGTTTCCATGCGCATTGAATACTGCAGATGGTTTGATCAAGTCTTTGGCCCAAGATCACCTATGCAGCAGTAGTACCCATGATACTCAAGGAGTTACCAAGTAGGTCGAATACTATAGAGAGTTTGATATGGTCTTTGGCCCAAGGTCACCTAAGTAGTAGTAATCATCACCCAAGATACTCAAGGGGTTACCAGGTAGGTCAAATACTGTAGACAGTTTGATCCGATTTTTCACCCAAAGTCACCTAGGTAGAAGTAATTAGTACCTAGGATACTCATACAATTCTACTCAGAACATATCACAACCTGGCTATCGTGAAAGTTTCTCAAACACTCATATACCAACTAGGAACAAGGGAAGCAATATCCCCCATTCCCTACATAGAATGGACCACCACCATAGTGTAATGTGTCGGTCAATATAGTGCAACCTTTCTAGGCTCATCAACAACCATACAACCAAGATAATTATGAAAATCATCCAAATGCTACAAAAATAAGCCAAGGAACAAACAAAAGGGAGACTCTGGATAGGGGGGAAGTAACCAACAATTCCCCCTCGCAATATCAGTTTGGGGGGCAACCCCAACCAAAATCAAAACTAGGATCCAAGTATCAATTCCCAAAGGAAAATTGGAGCTTAGATTATCTGATCACAAAACTGCAAGAAACACAATGATCACCACTTCATCGTGCTCAAGATATGATCCATACATCCACGCCTCAGAAAAAAATAATTTTCCAGTTACGACAAGTACGCCCTTTCTTATCGCTTTCCATTAAACATTATTTTCAATATATTTAAATAGAAAATATTATTTCACTTGACGTATTGGTTGCAGGTGTTACAAGCACGAAAAATAACTTGTTGCCCCAGCTACTGAAGATACAAGAGTAGGTATCATTCTACACCCAACATGATAGGCTCCCCAAAGAAGCTTTGCATATCCTAACATCATTTCTCCACAAGAATCAACCATAGGGTCAAGTCACCTGACCATGTTTATCATCACCCCACCTTGCACATGATAAAAATTCTCGTCAATCGGTAGAGCCTCACGCTCCATGGTGTCCATCACTCAAGTAGACCATACATTGAATGTATGACTTCATGGCCATAACATCCAAGTACGGGAAGCACTTCATGTTCATCCATACATCATTCATTAAGTCAAGTTTTACCATGTCATGATAAAACCCCTTTCCCAAACTACCATTTTCGTAAGCAGATCAAACATTCACCACCATGTCTCGCATTTCGCCTACCATACCTCCATCACCATAGCCCATCTGCGACATTTTCCATCTGCTTCACCACCCTCGCACCGAGACTAACAAATGGGGGCCCCATCCTTAGCAAAAACACCTTCCTCACATAATCAATGAGTGATCAATTTCATGTTTTTGGGGCACCCATCTCCGTTTTTGTACATCCAAACCAATTTTATATTCCTTTGGAAAGTGTACAAACATTTTTTAGGAGAACCATCCCACCCATCCATCCAGTTTTCTCCCCTGGCAGTAGTCCCTAATCACCCTTGGTTGGAGCTTTACATCCTTCACCCAAAGCCACCACGACATTCATAACAAACATATACCCACCCTAAACTTCCTACTGACTCCAGGGCTTTCCTCACTAGAAATCGTTATGACTGCCGTGAATTGCATTTAAAATCTCCGACCTTGGGCCACTAAAATCCTATCATCATTTTTCAGCAATTTCTCACCATCATTCCTATGTTAACCTATCATACCCCACCTGCCATATCAGAGACCCTGGTCCCTTGCATCAGTATTTTTCCCGGTTGGTTGAGACTTCCTTCTTGTCGAATTCAACAACCATTTTCCAAGAAGGAAGTAGTACCTTAGATGGCTCCTCATCTCAAATAGGGGCATTCTCAAATGGCACTATGGCAATTAGCATTTCCCATTGATGTTATTGATCCTCCGGGAATTCGACTACAACAAAAGTTTTCATGTCAAGATGGTATCTAACTTCACAACCATTACACTTTGTTAGAAATTATGGAAGACCTGTGCCATCATAAGCATCTCTTTCATTAATGTTTACACAGGAAGGTTCTAGTCATAAACCCATGCATACAATGAGAATTTATTCTAAAAATATTCCATACCAAGATTATGCATGTGGGCACTTCATTTAACCTATTATCAAAGAAAAAATGCCCCTGAGGGCATTACCAATCGTCGTCATAAACAAAATCAGCATATCACTACCATACAAGTGACACAAACAACACCTCTATCTGTCAGATAGGCTTTAACTAGCCAAAGCATCATGAGCATGAGACATGCCCACCTCATAGAAATATTGTATTTACATTGTATCTTGCAGGTTTCCGATAGAACATGGTCCCTCTTTTACTCACGGAAAGGGGTCTCCAACCTTAGGCTTCACGTAAGTTACTCTCTCTCTCTCTCAACATGGGTTATACATAACATAAAATATAATGTATTTTGGCTATACAGTTTTTCCTAGACCTCATATATTAGGGGGAAACTGTTATCACTAGAAAATTGGACAGGAAAAATACATCATGAAATTTCAAGAAGAAGGATTTACAGGGAAGAAAGGCATTAAAGAATATGGAGAATTTAACTTCTTCTAAGGTCAAACCGGAAAGTGTATCAAGTAGCACACAGAAAGCACTGGCACTAAGCACTCCACACGGCATTTTCTTTGATATTATAGGAGATCTCCATGACTATCCATCAAATATTCACACAACCTTGGATATGGTGCAAGGTCGCCATCTGGGACCACTTGGCACACTTAAGGAAGAATATTCTCCACTCAAGGCAACCAAGTACAACTACCTTGGAGCCACCTTGAGGCCTCAAGTGTAATGCACAATGGAATCAACCTCCACTCTTAGGTCACCATCCACAATTGTACCAAGAGAGGGAGGGAAATTTTAATTTTCCCTATAAAAGACCACCATAGGAAAAACACTTTAGAACACATTGTTATGCTGGCCAAATTTCCCAAGAGCAAACTAGCAGTGCATTGTCCAAGTACCAAGGAGTGGAGGGATTCATTTGTTAGCCATCCAAAATATCAAAATAAGAGGAGAAGTACATCCGATGTCTGTTATCCTACCACTCATTCGAGGACAGAGAGAGGATTGCAAGCAGCTTAAGGGAAGAGCCCTCCTTGTTTTGAATATTAGAGCTTCATATCTCTAAGAATTCACTGCTAGTGTTTTAGTGTTATACCTCTTTTTTACCACCAAGAACTAATAAAAGGGGATAAGTTTTCCATTGGTATTATTAGTTTCTTTAAACTCGATATTGAGCTTGTATTTTATTGGTATTTCTTATTTTTTGTTTCCTCCTCTATTGTAACATGCTATGTTTTATAACTAGTTTTCTACATGTTAGGATTCTTCACAAACCATCTAACAACTCAATTTTTCCATGTTACATTGATTGTAGGAAACCAACATCCCCTACCAAGCATAGTGCATTTCGTACTCCCACGTGCCAAATGCACCACAACATTGGGTTACACTTTTTGCCCATTTTTGAGAAAAAAATATAATTTTTAGAAGTTCTTCAACTTTCTGCAAGCCAAAACAATTTTTCTGTTTAGTATTTCATTTTACAATAAAAAGAAAACTTGTCATAAATCTTATTAGCTTTCTGTTACTTGCTTTTTGGAATTGTTTTATTCACATTTGATATATCAACCTAGAATTTATTTGAGTTTATTTTCTTTAACAATAAATGGATTCATAAAATGTAATTCTTTTTAGCGCTAGTGTATTCTTTCTTAACTTGGCGTTTTTGAGAAAAAAATGGTTTGCAACAATCTAGACACTAATTCAGTATCGTTATATTTACGAAAACAACTAATGAATATCATAATTACTAGAATTTTTTGAACTGAACGAATATGAAAATGCTGCAAATTTTGAATATGTTTAGTTTAGCGTCAAGTTTCTCAACATATTAGTTATAAACTAAAAATATAAAAACTACCCATTACAGATGACAAACCAATGTAATCCACCATAAGTTTTTCAATTTTTTTTAGTGTATTTTGGAAGATATATAATTTTGATTTCACTAAATCATAAAGACCTTCACAAAAACTTTGCACCCATTTTATTAAAAAATTAATTAAAATTAGTAAATATCTATGAGATTCCATAAAAGTTACATCTACTCAAATTAGATTCAATTCTGCAAATGCTAGTCTTCGTTTCGAAAGTTAATTCATCAAATTTGATGAAGTTTAACCATTCAAAAGTTGAGGAAATGTGATTAGATCTAAGCTGCAGCGTAGTTGTAGATGTTTTAATTCGGTCGAACTATTGTAGTAGTTTGGCCAAACTTTTTTCGGTGTCATGTCCCATTATTTTTAACAACAGAAAAGTTCGGACAAAATTTTGGTTGCTCATTCCATCAACCACAAAAAAAAAAAAGAATGATAAGGCCCCTCCAAAAAATAAATTTCGTAAACTATATAAATAAACAAAAGCCGAAACATTATTTTCGCACATTTTTTCATTTGGGCTGAATTTTCAAACTAAATCTTTTGGGATGAATTTTTAAAGGAAATTTTTTTAGCTTCTTTTTTAAAAGACATTTTTTTGGCAGGATTTTTAAAGTAATTTATTTTGAAAGTAAGTGTTTTGGGTCGAAGTAAATCTTTGGTGCTAAATTTTTAAAGTGAGTTTTTTTTAATTAAGTCTTTTGTGATGAGTTTTTAAAGTGATTTTTTGCATAAATTTTGAAAGTGAGTTTTTTAATATGGTATTTTGAAAGAAATATTTTGAGCTTCATTTTTAAAAGACATTTTTTGGCAGAATTTTTGAAGTGAATTTTTTTGAAGCCAAGTGTTATTGGTTGAAGTAAGTCTTTTGTGCACAATTTTTAAAGTGATTTTTTTTTTAAATTAATTTATTTATGATGAATTTTTAAAGTTATTTTTGTCTAAATTTTTAGAGCGAGTTTTTTTCGCAGGATATTGAAGAAATTTTTTTTTTTTCATTTTTAAAAGACACTATTTTAGTGGACTTTTTAGAGTCACTTTTTTTTTAAAATTATTTTGGGCTGGAGTAAGCCTTTTGTACTGAATTTTAAAGTGAGTTTTTTTGAAATTAAGTATTTTGTTATGAATTTTAAAGTGAGTTTTTGTCTAAATTTCGATAGTGAGTTTTTTTACAGGATTTTGAAGGAAATGTTTTAAGCTTCATACTAAATTATCATGGGAAATCAAAAAAATTGAAAGAGAAAATATGATCGAACAAGAAGCCTTGAGGTTCGTAGAGAATACGGGAAATAATATTACAAAAAAAGGAGAGATAAGAGCTGAAATATTCAAAGGGAAACTCAACTTAAACTAGAATTTGAAGCAAGTATGTAAATGTAAATATTATAAATGATATTTACAATTTAACTAGTGTATTGTGAAACTTAATTTTTATTTGATGAACTAATTTGAAAATATTTTGCAACGTAAACAGAGAGAGATATTCCTCATAACGTTCATGATGAGATTGAAAATGTTGAAAGACAAAGTGAAAAAGATATTGAATCAAAGATTGATGATGTTGTTGAAGATGTTGAAAGAAATTCAAGTGAAGAAATTGAATGAACAGGTATGCGTATGTATATCATGTGTATGATTGAAATTATACATATAAATATTAATTTCAATTTCATTCAAACTCCATTATATAATTTAATTATTTATTGAATATTTATACCCATTTTGTACATTTAATTCTCATATGTACAGATGAAATCAATATCAATGATGAGATGTAAGAAAATTTTGACACTGACACATATGGAGATAAAAAATTTGACCATGTTACGATATCGTGTTAAGTGCATTATTGATATGTTCTTCAAAGATGACAATATGGCAGTTCAAGCCCAAATTTTGAGAATTCTCTTAACATCAAAGAAATTAAAAGAAGCTACGACTCTATTGGGTATTTGAAAATCAATAAAACATAAAAAATGAAGGAAAATGTGATACAAAATACAAATAGTGCTCTAAAATAAATTGGAAGATCTAGAAAGAAAAGTGATTTATATGCACGTAGAGAAATAAAAATGGTAGTGGTTTCATCGAGTATTAAAGAAAATCGTTTCGTAAAATATATGACAAAATCATTAGGGACCTCACGAAACACATTGCAAAAACATCGGAAATTTTGATTGCAATTAGATGTAAATGATGAGCTCACTTGTCGGAAAATTATTTGAAGGAAACCATACAAATATAGACTTGGAGAAGATGTTAAAAAAATAATATATGAATATTGGATGAAAAATTCACGTGTTTCACTAAAAGCAAGGGATGTTATGTGGCAAATAATATCACGAAATCATTATGAAGAACATGCAAAACATATCTTGGACACCACTTAGATAGAGTTGTTCAATAAGTTCATAAAAGAGCATCGTGGAATTAATGTTTTAATCAATGTTTTTTTGCAACAAAAACAATGGCATGTTAAAGATGAAGTGATAACGACGGGACACAACAATGAGCCAGAGGTGGTAGACGGGGGGTGCGTAGTTACCCTAACCCACCCCATCAATCATGAGCTCCGTTGATCACGAGGAGTAGAGATCCAACTACGAAGGAGATGCTAGCTCAATAGGAGAGCAGGTGATCGTAAATTCAATAAAGGACCTGACTTAAATGCTGGAGGAAATGCATGACTGGCACATTAAATTAGAATATAAAGCTTATGGGTTAACCAAGGTGAAAATTGAAGTTATGTATCATAAATAGTGTCAAATTAACTGCAGAATCCAGATGGCGTACACGCGAATTGACTTAACAATACTTGGGTGGTAAATGATTAGTATTCATGCATAGAAATCCAGACATATGATTCAGGAATATAAAATTAATCCATGTACATTGCATATCTGTAAGTAAATGTTGTGTATTTATTTATATCAATGCATATATGTAAAGGATGCGGTGTAATACATATATTGTAATATATGTGTCATATACAATGATTATTTATATTTTCGTAATAATATAAGGTTTGTTAATAGATTAACTATGTAAGTAATATTTTTTTTTTTTTTTTAATAAATTAAAAAGATTAAGAAAGTAGGTGTTATATCAAAACCAAGAGATTCAAGATCAAATCCCTTCGATTGTGATTTTTGAAATCTCTATAAAATTCAAATCCCTCCACTTGTGACTTCTCAAATCTCTCCAAATATAACTTTGGAGAAGAGAAACATTTATTTTTAATCATTACATTAAATAATAATTTAATTATAAATATAAATAATTATATAATAATTTAATTATAAATAGGGATAAATATTAAATGATACATTTTTTACATAACATTAATTACGAAATCATGGACACAAAAACATATAAACAATTTCAATACTATATAATATTCTCCATTTTGTTGAACTTATCCACAATCATTTATAAAATATCACTCTCTCTAAGAATTACGAAGACTATCATGTCATGTAGTATTGTTATCTGCTTTTATTCTTAATTTCAGTCGAGTCCTCTCGCACTGGGATGTGCGACTCCTTTTATTCTTCATTTCAGTCGAGTCCTCTCGAATTGGGATGAGCGACTCCGAGAGTCTCTTTTAATTAACTCCACTTATTAAACTAAGATTTATTAAACTTGGTTGAGACTGGGTGATCTCATATTCAGGACTTAACTAAGATATATTAAACTTGGTTGAGACTGGTTAATCTTAGAGTGAGTTTACTCAATTTTTCTTTACCAAATTTGAAAAGAATTTAAAATAAATTGATTTATTAGTTATGAACAAACTTTATATAGTAATTTTAGAAATATTTATTACACTTTCGAAATAATGAAAAGATGGCTAAAATCTTTTTAACTTTTACAAAATATACCTTACATGTCTTTTATATATGATATTCATAAAGACGTTTTATAGAATCTTACACAGGATGAAAAGATGGTTGAAAGGTCCTTAGTTCTTAATTTTTTATTAGCCAATTTTTTTTTTTCTCTGGTAAAATGAAGACATATTTCCTTATTTAGAATTGCAACACAAAATATTGATCTATTAGCCATTTTTTTTAAAATGAAAACATATACTTCTATTTAAAATTTCAGCACAAAATATTGATCTATTAGTTTTTATTTTTTATTTTTTTTTGGGTAAAATGAAGACATATTCCTCTATTTAGAATTGCAACACAAAATATTCATCTCTATCCATATATGGCAAAAGAAAAACTATACAAAAATGATGAACATCCATATAAAGTGTGATATGCTTATTTTGAAGTAGATTTCTTAGTTAAGAGCATGCATCTTAAACATCTTTTAAAATATACTTTTTTAAAAGAAGATTTACAATTTAATATTTAATTAAATAATAGTATTATATATATATATATATATATATATATATATATATATATATAAGGAAAAGACCTTCCAACGGATGTTTTTGAGGAACTTTTTATAAAAATATCTCATACATCCATTTCTAGCGGAGGTTACTAGAGGAAGTTGGTAGGCGGAGGGTTTTGCGGATGTTTTCCGCTCGGTGCACTTATCATTCAACATCGCACCGATGCTCCTTACAAGAGAAAGCACCGGTGCACACAAAACACTGGCACATCAGACA
The DNA here is from genome assembly GCA_034641835.2 of Pinus albicaulis. Taxonomy (NCBI): domain Eukaryota; kingdom Viridiplantae; phylum Streptophyta; class Pinopsida; order Pinales; family Pinaceae; genus Pinus; species Pinus albicaulis. Next base: position 1,018,691,676 of record CM076575.1, on the reverse strand, counting down.
CCGTGCGCTCCATACACACCCGCCCAGTGCGTCATATTATTGTAGAGCACCGGTGCTTCACAACTCTTCCACGCTGGTGCATCATAAAACACCGCGCCAAAACCGAAACTTCCCAGTGTGGTATTAAAAAACCGCACCGGTGCATCATAAAACAACGCGGCAAAATAGAAACTGACTGGTGCGTTCGTAAGAAACTGCATCGATGCACCTATAAACCATGTGCACTGGAAAATGTTTAAGTAAAAAAATATTTACGACAAAAAAAACCAGATTTTTCACTTTTTTCAGTGCTCCAGAGCTCTCAATTACCGGTGCGCTCTACAAGAGAAAGCATCGGTACACACAAAACATTGGCACACTGGACATCGTGCGCTCCGTACATGCCCACCCAGTGCGTCTTATTATTGTAACGCACCGGTGCTTCACAACTCTTCCACGCCGGTGCATCATAAAACATCGCGCCAAAATAGAAACCGTCCAACGTAGTGTTAAGAAACCGCACCGGTGCATTATAAAACACCACGCCAAAACATAAACAGACTGGTGCCTTCGTATGAAACAGCACCGGTGTGCCTATAAAACCGGAACATGGTTAAATAAAAAAAATATTACTGCAAAAAAAACCACATTTTTCACTTTTCTGCTCTTAATCACCGGTGCGCTCTACAAGAGAAAGCACCGGTCACACAAAACATTGCCACACCGGACACCATGGCTCTGTACACACACACCTGGTGCATCCTATTACTGTAAAACACTGGTGCTTCATGACTATTCTGCCCCGATGCATCATAAAACACCGCGCCAAAACCAGGCAATATTCTTCTTGTTTCTGCGGTGTTTCACTGGTTCCTATGGCTTGATTTTAATGATATTTTATGCAAATGACTTTCTTTGCAATTAATCTATGGCTCCACCGGTTTCTCTGTTTTATTGCATGCCTCACGAATCCCGTTTTCCTTCGGTGGCTGAATACTTTGCCAAATCGTCTCTGCGGCTTCATGCATCTCTCCGTCGCCACATCAAGCTTCCGCAATCATGAATCAAGGTAATTTTTCTTTCAGGTTTACAGTTATTAAAATAGTGTTATTTTCTTTTCTGGAGTTTCATTTGGTTTAAGGTTCTTGTTCTACCCAACTCGACCCATTTTCTTAACCCATCCATGTTGTTCGCTGCAAGGTAGGCTAAGAGATATTCGATGCTTATGGATTATCAGTTAGAGGGCCTAGCAATGGCATTCTTTCTTGCTTCACCCAAATGGTAAGGGTTTTCGACCATTTAATCTAAAACTCCTTTATACAGTTTTCACAATAGTAATATTCGACCTCCCTTTGCTTACCCTGCAGGCGAGGTCTCATGCTTCAAGAGTTCAGATTTAGATTGCAACTCTATTTCTTATCTATTTTTTTAAATGAAGTGTGATAGTCATAAGAGCTTCTCCTCTAGCTCGATGCTGTAGATTTTGTATAATTTGGAATTACTCTATTGTCCGAGTTATTTAATTTCAGTTAAGGGTTTTCAGTTTCTCTGTAAGGTTAAGTCCTTCTCGACATTTGTAAATGGAATTTAAATTCCCTTCTGTGATGCTATTTGTTTAATAAACTATCTGGGTAGCTTCTTTTGAACCATATTGTTTATCTTCAATATTTCCGGTATTTATTTGTAACACGGAGACTCTGTATATATTTCAGTTTTCCGCTCAAAAATATGGCTAAAGACTTACTTGGTTTATTACAATGTCATTCTTTCCTATTCCATTTTTTCAGCATAATATTCTAATTTTGTTCTAAGATTCTTTGCTTTTATCTATAATACCTCTCATTACTCCGGTGAGGAATCTGTTGGGACCTGGATCAGAATTTTGTAACAAGTTTTGGCTCTAAACCCACAGAGTCATCGTTGTCTCTAATAGAGAGGCTTCTATGCTCAAGATAAACATGATGTTTCCACAGATATGAATTAGATTAGCATATTCATTTTTTATAGTAATTACCAAGTAAATGTTTACTATTCAGTAAAATTTGTTAGTTATATCTATTCTGCACTCTGTGTAATTCTTGTATAAACTTCTTTATCTTTGTTGTTGTTTCTTTCTTTTCCAAGACCACTTTACTGTATCTTCCATAATATTTTAGTATTCGAGTTTTATAAACTGTTTACAGTTTCTTTCTGTGATTATGATTTCTAGGGAGATGTTTCGTGCTCTCTCAGCTAATTTTCCAAATTGATAATCTACCTGAAATTTACATTTTTCTTGTACAATTTTTTTTTATAAGTTTATATCCTCAAAGCTTCTACGTTATGTACTAGAAAAGTAATAAATAATTTCTATTTTATCAAAATTATACTAATAGGAAATATATATATGGTTATCTTGAAACTTATTCATATATATTTTCATTCTCTTCTTACGAAAACATAATTATGATCATCTGTTATAAAATTAGGAACTATATACAGAACATCAAAAATTTAAACTTAAATGTTGTATGTACCTACTTCAGAATTTAGGGATTTGTATTAGTAACTTCTTGGTCCACCCAACCTTGAGCGAAGTGATTACGTTCTCTACTCCCCACGTTCTCCACACTAGGTCAGAGGAAAATCGTATGAGACAGGAAGTCTGACCTCGGGATTTTAAAAATCTAGTCAACTTCTTCAGGGTAAATTCCTTGAGTTCCGTTGGTACTTCCACCAGCTCTGGACAACTCAGAATCATCATAAAATTCTTAGCCCTATATCTCTTTTGCACCGAACCCCATTCCCTCCTAGGATTTTTCCTTAATTCCTTTCTGGGAAGGTAAGTGTCAGAACCATCTCAACCTCTTCCTGGGTTTCTTGGAATATTTTACCACATAGTTACTTGCACCTTTTACTCAAAATAAAAATTGTCATTTAATTAAATTCTTTAAAATAAAAGTCATGTGTTAATATCCTTAACAAATGCCTCATTCGTTACCAATTCAAAATATTTCTAAATAACTTATGTAACAACAAGTAAAAGTAAAAGACTAAATCAAGAGGCTACATCTTCCCCCGCTAGAAGGAAACACCGTCCTCGATGTTACTCATTTCCTGAGAACAATTCTGGAAATGCCTCAAACATAACTTTTTTGAATTCCCAAGTAGCCTCCTTCGAGCCAAAGTGCTTCCACTGCACTTTAACTTGGGGGATGGCTCGCTTCCAGAGCATTAATTCTCTCTGATCTAGGATATGTTGCGGTTCTACCAGGAACTTGTTGTTTGGTTCTACATGGATACCCTGCTAGTGTATGATGTGCTTGGAATCGTGTACATAACATTTCAATAAAGACACATGAAATACATTGTGTACCAGTATATGGCTTGGTAAATCCAAACGATAGGCCACCAGCCCTATCCTCTCTAAGACTTCAAAAGTTCCGCAGTAGCAGGGAGCCAACTTGGCATAAGAATTCCATCGCAGAGTGCTTTTATTTGGCTTAATTCTCACGTATACATGGTCCCCTACTGCAAATTCCCGAAAATTTCTTTTCCTGTCTCCATAAAACTTTTGTCTGTCTTGATCCGCCTTCATATTCTGTCTAATTTTCTTAACCTCTCGCTCCATCTCTTCCAGCATATCTGGTCCAAGCATCATTTTATTTTCTGGGCTACTCCAATTTATAGGAGTTCGACACTGTCTCCCATACAATGCTTCAAAAGGCTCATCTTAAGAGATTCTTGATATCCGTTATTGTAGGAAAACTCAACCAAGTGTAATTACTCCTCCTATTTCGTTGGTTGTTGCATGACATACATGCACAACATGTCTTCTAAGACTTGATTCACCTGTTCTGATTTCCCATCCATTTGCGGATGGTATGCAATGCTAAATTGTATTTGCGTTCCCAAACCAAAAAATAGTGTCTTCCAAAATTTTGATGTGAACTTCACATAATGATATGAAATGACTGCTTGGGGAATACCATGCAGTCTAAAAATCTCTTTCATAAAAATATCAGCAATTTTCACAGTCTTATAGGTAGATTGTACAATAATAAAGTGTGCCACTTTGCTAAGTCTATCTAATACCACCATAATCGAATCATTATGCCTTTTTCTTCCAGGTAGACCTATAATAAAATCAAGGGAAATAACTTCCCACTTCCATTCAGGTACTGGAATTGGTTGAAGAAATCCCGTAGGGTGTTGATGCTCTACCTTAATCTACTGGCACTCAAGGCAATTGGTCAAATATTCTGCTATGTCCCTTCTCATCTTTGGCCTAGTATAGTCTTTTCTGATTGTTTTCAACATCTTTTGGTAACCTGGATGCCCATCATAGGTACTTCTATGATACTCATCCAAAATAATTATTTTTAAACTCTCTTGGTTGGGAATTTATATCCTCTTTCGAAAAACAAGAAGTTATTTTTCATTGATTCCGTATTCAGATTGTTTTCGTAGTTTCTCATCATATTTTACCTACTGGCACAAATTCTCATATTCTAAGTGCTCCCTTGCTGCTTCCAAAATATGGTCTTGAAAATTAGATTCATTCTGGCTGAAATATAGTTCATAAATTCCGTGCGATTTTCTGCTCAAGGCATCTGCCACCTTGTTCTCTTTTCCTTTTACATGCTGAATATCGAAATCAAACTCGCTAAGAAACACATTCCATCTTTCTTGGCGAGTATTCAAAACAACCTCCTTAAAGTAGCTGGTTAAGATACTATGATCGGTCCTCAGCAAAAATATATTTCCTAGCAAATAATGCCTCCATATCCGCAAAGCATGCACAACTACGGTAAGTTATAAGTCATATGCTGAATATCTCTGCTCATGATCCTTCAACTTCCTAGATTCATATGCTATGACCTTTACTTCTTGGGTCAACACTACTCCTACACCTTCTTTACATGCATTAGTACATACTTCGAACTCCTTGCTTGGATCTACTACCTTGAAAACATGAGCAGTGGTTAACAGTTTTCTTAATAACTCAAAACTATTTTGACATCTTATGTCCATTTGAAAACTCTTCATTTCCTTTGCAAAGAAGTAATAGGATAAGATATTTTGGAGAAGCCATTGATAAATCATCGGTAGTAACCAGCCAAACCCATAAATGAGTGTATGTACGCCACATTCTTTGGTACCTTCCATTCCATAATTGTTTTTATCTTTTCTGGGTCCACAACTATTCCTTTTACGAAATTACATGCCCCAAGTATTGGATCTGCTCCTTAAAGAAATCACATTTACTAAACTTGGCATAGATTTGATGCTCTCTTAGTGTTTTCAGCACAATATGCAGATGTTCTTTGTGCTCTTCCTCATTTTTAGAGTAAATTAGGATATCATCAATAAATATTAACACAAACTTATCCAAGTATGGGTGGAAAATACCATGCATTAAACTTATAAAGGTTGCTGGTGCGTTGGTTAACCCAAACGGTAGCACCACAAATTCGTAGTGTCCATACCTGGTATGGAAAGTTGTCTTGCTTATATCTTCATCCTTGATTCAGATATTAGCCTGACCTTAAGTCTATTTTGGAGAACATTGTATCTCCCTTGACTTGGTCAAATAAATCATCAGCACGGAAGGGGTACTTGTTTTTAACAGCCAAATTGTTAAGCTGACGATAATTCATACACATACGCATAGTACCGTCCTTCTTCCTTAAAAACAATACAGGTGCTCCCCATGGGGACAAACTTGGCCGAATATAACCTTTATCCATCAACTCCTGCAATTGCATCTATAGCTCTGTTAATTCTGGTTCACTCATTCTGTAGGGAGCCTGAAATACAGGTGTTGCTCCAGGTATTAACTCAATAGTAAAATCAATATCTCTTTTTGGTGGCAGCCTTAGAATCTCCTCACGAAAAAAATATTGAAATTCTTGTACAATAGGAATATTTTATAACATATTAGTTTTGTCTTTTGTATTGGTGAACCCAACTTGAATTGCATAGAGCTGGCAGCCCTTTCTTATACATTTACTTAGCTGTGATGTAGTAATGGGTCGCAGCTTCAAAGGATTTTTAATGCCCTGTATTTCCTGCCTTGAGTCCACCAAAGACCACTGTCTTTCTCGCCAATCCATCCCCAACAATATATCATAAGAGCTCAATAGTAGAACATTGAGTTCCACAGTTATGTGTCGGTCCCCAATTTTTAATTCATAGGTGGGTACCTTAGTATGAACCCGTCTTCTAGTCCCTGTAGCCAGCTAAACCAACCATGGTTTTTTAAATTTTGTTTCGGAAATTTACTACTTTCAACTACTTGAGGGTGTATGTAGCTTAAACTGGCACCAAGATCAACTAGAATAGAAAAAACTTGGGTTTGAATCTTACCGTCTAATTCTATCATGGTCGGCTAGTAATCCGCTTGTCAATCCTCCAGTGCTACATTGATTTTGGGTATGTTTCAAGCTACATCCCCCACCGTTGACACTTCTTGCATATTTTTTTCCACCTCACTCCATCCTCGATGTGGACAGTTATTAAATTAATGAGTTTCTCCACATCCCCAGCACTACAACGGGGGTTTCTGGGGTTGCCCAATATCTGGTCTACTGGAAGCTTCATTAGGCCTTTCTTCCCCTGTCCACTTAGTTTTGTTTTGGATTTTACCATTATGTTTGTTAAGTGGATGTCTTGCAGCATTCTTGAAATTTTTGGGGCTGCTATTTCTATTATTGGAAAAAACTTTTATGCTCCTTTCGAAGTGGCCAAATTTTCCCAACTTCCCCCTTCACCTTAAACTGCTGATAGAAAATTCGTGCCTTCTTAATTTCTTCATCCATAGTCTTCGGATTCATGAACTCAATCCTTTCCTTTGTATGAATTGGAAAACTGCTCAAAAAAGGCTACACATTGGCTTTTTCATCATGCAGGTAGGGTACATATCTTAATAAAGATGTGAATTTTGTAATAAATTCGTGCATAGTCATTTGACCCAGTTTCAAATCATGAAACTACCAGGACTTCTCACCATAAAATATTTCAGTTAAGTACTTTTCTTTAAAGTACTACTAAAAGTCATCGCAAGTTACGTTTTGGTCTTCTACTCCTCTTGCATTCTTCACTTCCTCCCACCATAGCGTCACTTCCTCCCACAACTGTTAGATGGTTAGGATATTTTAAAGCTTTTTGTTATACTCATACACCTGAAAGTATTTATTCGTATTTATAATCCAATATTCTGCTATTTCCTCTGCCTCTCCATCAAAAGTAGGAGGCTTGATCTTCCGGAATTCTCCCTGTAACTCCACTTTTTTTTTTTTCAACTCCTGCTCTTCCATAACATTTCCAGATTCCGCCTCATTATAATTTTTACTTTTATGTCTTTTTGGCGTTCGACTATCCTCCACATGATCATGTACTCCTTGGAATTGATCCTTGTTTTTCTGAGTATTTCTCTCAGGGCTTGGTTGTCCAATGGGAGGATTTTGTCTATCCAACAGACTTTTCAATATCCTCTCTTGTTCTCTCATCAATCTTTCATTGTCATTGCGAACTTTAAGAATTTATGTTTGTAGTTGTTGAATAGTATGTAGCAATCTATTTGTCTGTTGTTTTTGTTCTTCTAGCATTCTACTTGTCTGTTGGTGCTGGTCCACACTTAGCTGCACCCACATTTCGAGACTGACATCAGGATGGGTCACAAGATGAGTCTCTCCCATGTTTCTGGGTGGATGTTGACTTGATCCTCTTCTCATGATGATTTACATGAATCTTTTTCCTATACTTATCACAATATGAAATCATTAAATTTCATCACAACAGTAAGTATGGTTTTGGCCCATTTGGCCTAGTTTATAACCTAGCTCTGATACCAATTGTAACACCGACCTTCTTAAACCTTTCAATTTACACAGACACACACACACACACAGACACACACACAGATATATATATATATATATATATATATATATATATATATATATATATATATATATATATATATATATTACTTACATAGTTAAGCCACCAACAAACCTTATATTATTATGAAAATATAAATAATCATCGCATATGAAAAATATATTACAATACCTGTATTACACTACATCATTTACATATATGCATTTATATAAATAAATACACAACATCTACTTACATATATGCAATGTACATGGATTAATTTTATATTCCCGAATCATATGTTTGGATTTTCTACACAGTACTAATCATTTACCACCCAAGTACTGTTAAGTCAATTCGCGTGTATGCCATCTGGATTCTGCAATTAACTTGACAGTGTTTATGATACATCACTTCAGTTTTCACCTTGGTTAACCCATAAGTTTTATATTCTAATTTAATGTGCCAGTCACACATTTCCTCCATCATTTAAGTTGGGTCCTTGAATGATGTTACGATCACCTGCTGTCTTATTGAGTTGGCATCTCCTTCGTCGTTGGATCTCTACTCATGATCAACGGAGCTCATTACTGATGGGGTGGGTTAAGGTATATACACACCCCCCCATCTACCGCCTCCGACTCATTATTGCATCATGCCGTTGGCGCTTCGGCTCTGCAATATTCTTCTTGTTTCTGCGGTGTTTCACTGGTTCCTATGGCTCAAGTTCAATTATCTTTTATGTAAATTATTTTCTTTGCAATTAATCTATGGCTCCACCATTTTCTTCGTTTAATTGCATGCCTCACGAATCCCGTTTTCCTTTGGTGGCTGAATACTTTTCCAAATTTTCTCCACTGCTTCATGCATCTCTCCATCGCCACAATGAGCTTCTGCAATCATGAATCAAGGTAATTTTTCTTCCAGGTTTACAGTTATTAAAACAATGTTATTTTCTTTTATGGCTTTTCATTTGGTTTAAGGTTCTTCTTCTACCCAACTCAACCCATTTTCTTAACCCATCCATGTTGTTCACTGCAAGGTTAGCTAAGAGCTATTCAATGCTTGCGAATTATCGGTTAGAGGACTTGGAAACGGCCTTCTTTCTCGCTTCACCCAAACGGTAAGGGTTTTTGGCCATTTAATCTAAAACTCCTTTATACAGTTTCCACAATATTAATATTCAACCTCCCTTCGCTCACCCTGTAGGCGAGGTCTCATGATTTAGGAGTTTAGATTTAGATTTCAAATCTATTTCTTATCTGTTTTGTTAAATGAAGTGTGAGAGTCATAAGAGCTTCTCCTCTGGCTCGATGCTATAGATTATGTATAATTTGGAATTACACTGTTGTCCAAGTTCTTTAATTTTAGTTAAGGGTTTTCAGTTTCTCTGTAAGGTCAATTCCTTCTCGACATTTGTAAATGGAATTTAAATTCCCTTCTGCGATGCTATTTGTTTACTAAACTATTTGGGTAGCTTCTTTTGAACCATATTGGTTATTCTGAATATTTCTAGTATTTATTTGTAACACAGAGACTCTGTATATATTTCAATTTTCCTCTCAAAAATATGGCTAAAGACTTACTTGGCTTATTGCAATTTCATTCTTTCCTATTCCATTTTTTCAGCATAATAGTCTAGTTTTGGTTATGAGATTCTTTGCTTTTATCTATAATACCTCTCATTACTCCGACGAGGAATCTGCTGGGACCAGGATCAGAATTTTGTAACAAGTTATGGCTCTAAAGCCACAGAGTCACCATTGTCTCTAATAGAGAGGCTTCTCTGGTCAAGATAAACATGTCATTTGCACATATATGAATTAGATTAGCATATTCATTGTTTACAGTAATTTCCGAGTAAATGTTTACTATTCAGTAAAACTTGTTAGTTATCTCTATTCCGTACTCTATCTAATCCTTGTATAAACTTCTTTATCTTTGCTGTTGTTTCTTTCTTTTACAGGACCACACTAAATATTACTGTATCTTCCATAAAATTTTACCATTCGAGTTTTACAAACTGTTTATAGTTTCTTTCTGTGATTATAATTTCTAGGGAGATGTTTTGTGTTCTCTCGGCTAATTTTCTAGATTGATAATTTACATGAAATTTACATTTTTCTTGTAGAACATTTTTTTATAAGTTTATATCCTCAAAGCTTCTACAATTCTGTTTGATCAACATTCTACTTATCGGAAATATATATGGTTCTCTTGAAACTTCTTCATATATATTTTCATTCTCTTCTTATGAAAACATAATAATGATCATCTGTTATAAAATTAGGAACTGCATATAGAACATCAAACATTTAAAATTAAGTGTTGTATGTACCTGCTTCAAAATTTAGGGATTTGTCTCAGTAACTGCTTTTTCCGCCCAACCTTGAGCGAGGCGATTACATTCTCTTCTCCCCCCTTGCTCCATAGCAGGTCAGAGGAAAATCGTATGTGAGACGAAGTCTGACCTCGAGATTTTAAAATTCCAGTCAACTTCTTCAGGGTAAATTCCTTGAGTTCCACTGGCACTTCCACCAGCTCTGGAAAACTCATAATCAACATACAATGCTTAGCCCTATAACTCTTCTGCACCAAACCCCATTCCCTCCTAGGATTTTTCCTTAAATGCTTTCTGGGAAGGTAACTGTGAGAACTGTCTCAACCTCTTCCTAGGTTTCTTGGACTATTTTACCACACAATTACTTTCACCTTTTACTCAAAATAAAAACTGTCATTTAACTAAGTTCTTTAAAATAAAAGTCATATGTTAATATCCTTAACGAATGCCTCATTCGTTACTAATTTAGAATATGTCTAAACAACTTATGTAACAACAAGTAAAAGTAAAAGACTAAATCAAGAGGTTACATTTGATAAATTTTACATTACTTAGATCACCAATTGAAATTCCCCAAGACTAAATATAATAATTATTAATTAAAAAAATGACCCAAAATTAAATTAAAAAAAATTGAAAAGAATAAAATAAATAACAAAAATATTAAAAAAAAATTACAAAATAATAAAAATAAAACAAAAGAAAATAAAAATACATAATGTTAATTAAAGACATATTTTAATTAACATATTTATGTAATTTGAATATGGAACTATATATATTTCCATTTACATGTATATATTAATAATTATATTACTAAGAATAATTAATAATCTTAATTTTTTTTTATAGTGTTGGAACACCTAATCCTCCATGGGTAGGTGTGGAATGCGAAAAGTCACAATGGAGTCAAGTGACCTTGGAATATGAAACCAAGAGTCACACCATTGTACTATAAATGTACATCTTTGTATAATGGAAAATAAAAAAGCCTCACACTTATCCTTCATTGTGTGTTGAGTCTCTTGTGTGTGTGTGTGTTTATCTTCCTCATACACCATGTGTGTGCTTCAACATGGTATTTAACATATAGAATGCAAGAAAATTATTAAGACATTAATATTAACAAAAATAATTGGAAAGGAGAACATTAAATAGGAAAGATAAATAAATTCAAAACAAAAATGGGATGAAAAAGGAGAGCAAAACCAAAGAAAAAAAAGTTGGAAAAAAACTCAAGAAGAAAGAACAAAGATCCAACAACCAATAATTTTCCAACCATCATCTCTATTCAGAGTACTTGATCATTTCTCAATTTCAACAACTTCCCTGAAATTTCGGTGCTATGAATGATCTATCTTGGGAATGACTTGGCATTCTTCTATACAAATATGGTGTTTTCTCTTCTCAACGTCCTCTGCCAAAGATGAAGAGCAAGTCCTACAATGCTTGATGTTGGCTACATGCTACTGAACCCTTTGTTTTATGGAGCGGTCGATTTCTCTAATGTAGGGAGTCCCATAGGAGCTTGTTATTACGTAACCACGTTTCATGTCTTTAGGGTCCACTAGGTCTTTGACAAATCTCAGGGAGCTCTTAATAGTGTTCAAGGGCCTAAATATGGAAGATAATTTATGCTTCTTAAGAATCCAAGCAATTTTGTCAGTGGTGAAGTTGAAAATTAGTAACTAGATCTCTAGGCTTTTTCTTTCCACAGAACTTCACTCGCCTTTAGGAAATCCTTGAAACTATGGTGCTTATTATAACCGTTATTTTCAAACACTTTAACGAGATGAGTTTTCTCATTCTCCATGTAACTTTGTAAGAAACCCTCAAAAAATGGCTTTTATAAGAAACCCTCAAAACAAGAGTAGCCAATATATTAATAATTCTCATTTTTTGAAAATTATACCATGCATTGAAATGATTAATATGGTATTTATATTAATAATTCTCATTTGTTTATATTTTATATTATCTATATTTATAAAATCAATTTGAAATTTTTTTATATTAATAAATATATATTAATTTTTTTACATTATTTTACTTTAAATATATATAAAAAATTCATATATTAAAATATACCTTTTATATTTAAAATCAAAATTCTCCATCCAAATGAGATACATTCATTAGAATCATATAAAATTTCCTGGGCATATGATTACAAATCAAGTAAAAAAAGAAAAAAGAAGACGAAATATTTATAATACTCTTCAAAAATCCATATAAAAGTATTGTCAAAACTTCAAATACCGCCCAAAGAAGCATAATTCTAATAGAAAAATGTTTCCGTATCATTTTCATGATGAATGTAAAAATGTCTTTTCAAGATGGATGTAAATTTTGATTTTTATTAATCCCTTTTTTTTTTTTTTTTTACAGATTATGACTTTCACGTCATAATTAAATTACATTATTTAATATTTTTATATGAAGGCGTTACAAACATACCTAAAAAGTTTTGTTCGAATTTGTATTAATTTAATTTATTTTTATATTTAAATTCTTATTTTATTCCACAAGAAATGATTTCAAGAAAAAACCGTCCTAAAATTAAGATTTTCAGAAATGGCGAGTAAACTACATTGATTTTCTATTATTTTATAATTTTAAATGAAGGTGTTACAAACATACCTAAAAAGTTTTGTTCGGATTTGTATTAATTTAATTTAAATGCATATTTTATTCGCAAGAAATGATTTCAAGAAAAAACCGTCCTAAAATTAAGATTTTCAAATATGGCCAGAACTCAGAAAACCTCAAGGAACAATTAGTTATTTGTAAAAATAAGATTTTCAAATATGGAGAAAAAACCTGAACAATTAGTAATTTATTGCATTGTGGATCCTGATATGCTTAAGGCATACGAAGAATCATCATGGGCTATGTAGATCCATCAGACGTTCATGCAGACTTCCACCAACTTTTCCACGTAATACCATATCATTCTGATACTACAGAAATGAATATTCCCAGAAGTGAATCAACTTTTTTATTGGTGGAAAAGTGATGAAAATTGTGTGATTACAGTGAGAAAAATGAATTTGCAATTAGGTAGTAAGGGTTTTTGTTTTGAAAACAACTCACTTAGTTGTCATTATGTACAAGTTTGTATTATTACATGGAATGTTAGGGGATTGAAGATTTTGAACGATTGGATTGGATTAATAGTTAATAATTAAAAAAAACTAATACGTAGATTGTATAATGGTCATGTTCAAAAAGCAATCAAATAATTATTTCTTGTTAAACAATTTTTTGATAGTTTAAAACTGAACCTTATTTCTCTCTTGGTTTTTGAGAAGATGTTTTATGTATTAATCAACCTTTCTAGACTCAATTATTGCTATAAATTTTCCATTAAAACTTGATCATTATATTACTTTTCTAATTTTAGTTAAATTTTCCATTCAAATTTGATCCTGTGCTAATTTCTTGCCATAGGCATTAATTATGTCAAATGCCCCAAATATTCTACTAATTATTGCCATGGGCATTAAGTATATCAAAATTCTCAAATATTCTACTAATTACATGCACAAATTCATGAGTTTCTTGCCATGAGCATTAATAATTCGACATTATGTCAAAGGCCCCAAATATTTTACTAATTATTGCCATGGGCATTAAGTATCTCAAAGGCCCCAAATATTCTACTAATTACCTACACAAAATATTGAAATCAGAAATGAACGATTACACAGAACCTTAACAAACGTGGTGATTACTGCATACCAACATCAAAATACAACAATATCATGAGCATTAATTATGTCAAAGGCCCCAAATATTTTACTAATTATTGCCATGGGCATTAAGTATCTCAAAGGCCCCAAATATTCTACTAATTACCTGCACAAAATCTTGAAATCAGAGATGAACGATTACACAGAACCTTAACAAACGTCGTGATTACTGCATACCAACATCAAAATACAACAATATGTAATATTCAGTAATTTTAAGGTAAATTTTCTAGATTTCTCTATGATAAAGTAATCTGTCTTTGAATCATAGTTACCAAATTGAAATTCCATTCATATGGAACACATTTTACAAAGTAAGTAATTTTTTTTTTTTTTTTTTTTTCTACTTTTTTACTTTTTAAACTAATTATTTATAAATTAAAAAAATTAAAAATATTATAGAGATATCTAATATTACAAAATTTTATTAAAAACCCACAAAATAATAAATTTTTAGAAGAGAATAACAACCTCAAGTCATAAATTTTAATATAAATCTTAAAAATGGAAAATAACAACTTTATTATAATAATTAAAACAATGTCGCTACCCAAGACTGCAGCAGGGCAGAAATGTCAACCAAGTTTCGGACAATTGCAGGCTCAACAAAATTCTCCAAAAAAATCAAGCTCCACGTTGACAGGGCCAAGAGTATCAACTTCCATGCCGTCTAGTGCAAAGCCAACCAGTGCCTACACTCCCCTCCCCGTCTAGTGCAAGTCAGTGTAGGTGGCGCTAGTCCCTCCTACAGTGGCATGCAGCACTACGACTCTGAAGATGGCAGCACCCTCGAATGTCTGACCAACGTAGATGACTTCTTGATGGACGAAGTTGCCCAACCATGCTCTCCCGGCTTCTAATCATTCTGAATCTGTGTTTTATGATGCTCGGTTTATCTACTTGAGCGAGGCCTAATGGTCTTTTTTCTCGACCCACCTACCTATATTTTCATCAAAGTCCCCTCTGTTTTTCTCTTTGTAAAACCCCATCCCAGATGGTGACCTCAATGTTCAAAGTCACATCTGTAATGACTGCTACAATCTCTCAATCTGTAATTTTTCCTAACACTCACAGTGATGTAAATCTCAGTTTTATATGAATATGAATGTGAATAGCCCTATCTTATATACAAAACAAAATAATAACTAAAACAACCTAAATCTTTGGTGGTAGATTTAGCAACAGGTTGAAAGCCCACTTTCAAAGAGTTGTTTTCAAGGGCTTTCAAAGAGTTGTTTATTGAGTTGAAGGTTGCACATTCTACTAAATCCAAAATAGACAACAAGAAACAAGCACACCCAAACCTTAATTCATGGTTTTGGATTTCTTTGAGACTGTGGCAAGTTAGAGTATACTAAGCATACTTATCAAAAATAAAATAAAAATAGTACTATGTAAAATTCAATTTGGTAGAAAATGTATTAAATTCAATATAAAAAAAATTAGAAATTAGAAATATTTATAACAAAGGCACTAATTTTAAAACTCTAAATAAGAATGTATTATTCTTTTTTAAAACTCTAAATAAGAATGTATTATTCTTTGCTTAGGAAATTTATTATTTTTAACAACTCTAAATTTACTATTTTCATAAAATCCCATTACAATGACTTTTAAAATAGAATTTATGATTTATTATAACATTTTTTAATATAATTATTATTATTATTATTATTTAAATATTATATATTATATAATTTATAGACAAACCCGAATTTGAATTATCAAATTTTCGGCCAAACCTAATCGAACCGGCGTATTTTCCAATTTCCAATTTTTATGGTCAATACTGCCGAACTTGATAACTAAGCTTTGAATACCAGTTTCAGTCTTCGAGGCCAAACAAAACATGTTAGAAGATGCATTTTTGGGCGATGTCTAAATTGGAATCTTTTCAAACAAAAAAATCCAAAAATATCTCTTGGACAATACCAATTCTCTAGCGTCATAAAATGTGTGTTGCAGAGAGTTACTTGCAATAAACCAATGAGAAAGCTCTCATAGGCAGTCTAGATTTCTTAGTGTCAAAGTCGAAATATTTTGTTTATAAATCAGATTCGTGCAGGGAAACATTCATTATAATGGACTTTTGAAAGAAGTAATTCATTATAATTGATTCTTGAAAGGAGTAATTGAATTGATGAGAATATGTGGTTTAAATAGGAAATTAGCAAATTTCTCTTGCTTTCTCTTTGAACCCAACATAAAATAGCTATTCATTAGATAGGGTTCAATATCAGGCAGCATAAAATGGTATTTGTAATGAATTTAAATGATTCATTTAGTATGAGCTACTAGTATGTATATGTATGAGGAAATTTAAAGCGGTATGTATATATCGACATTTTTATCTAGAATGAATGTTGTAGGAAATTTGGGAAGAAATTTTGGAATAAGGAAAATTCCTGTATGGAGTCGAATGAAAATTATATGGTTAGTATTTTTTAGGCATATAAATAGATTATTGGTAATCAAAATGATATAATATTAATGGACAATTAAATATTTGTGAAAAATTTTAAATTGAATTTTGGGTAATTGGGGACGTGATGAAATCATGCATCATATTGTGAAAACATTTTTTTATTAATAATAAGGTTTTTTTCTTTTAGAAAAAAAAGTTAAATTTGTCAAAAGTGCATCTGAATAGGAAGTTGGTAAATTTGACTCATGAAAAAAGTGAAAGTTGTTAGATTTAAAATGGTAGTTTTGGATCTAAATCAAGGCATAACTTTTTTGAAACAATAAAATAATACTAAAGTGATTTTGTGAAATTGGAGTTTTCTAAAAGTAAAATGTGTTTTTTCTTGTATGCTTAATGTTTAAATGTTCACCCTATATTATTGGCCTAGAAATATGGAGGGAGATAATTTAATGACTTTTAATATTATATCAAAAAATCTAACATATGATAATGATTTCAATTTAGTTAAAATTATACTTAAAAAATTTAATTAAAATTATAAACTACATATGTATGGAAATATCTAGTGTCATTTATCATCCATCAGAAGAGTCAATTGGATTCCGGTCCTTTGCAGTAGAACCTAGCATATCTACTTGTTGCATAACTTGAAGGTGGCATTCAATTTGCCAATTCTGGCTGTTGCATGATACTGAGATACTCCGATTTGTTGACTTTTATGTTTGATTTCTTGTAGTACTAAAACACATTGGGGTTTCCTTCCATTTCCTACATATTGGTCATGGCCTTCACCAAAACACATTTGAGAATCCAATATGTGTGGATATATTGGTGAAAGAGAGAAAGCCTCCCTTTTGTGTTCCTGATGTCTTCTTCTGTGTGGCTGCTTTCTCTTTCCCAGCCTTAAATTGTGTTGCACAAGTGAGGTGGGTTTCCAGTTGCATAAATATCAAAAATATTCTCCATGACATCCTTTTTAGTTTTCCTTCGAGGCTTACTTGGTCCCACATTAAGAATAGGAAGCTTCTACTTCTGTTTTCCTTACGATTCCTTTTAACCCTACCATCCACTTAATAATGATTGATAGCTAAATTAAAATTATGAAATCTCTATAACACTCAATGTGACAAGTGTTACATAACATTTTACATTTGTTTCTTAAAAAAATGGTGTGGAGTTAAAAAAAAAAACATCAAAATTTAAAAAAACAATTAAAATGATATATGTGTGGGTGGTTTAAGAAGAAATAGAAATAATATACCAAAAAAATAAAATAAAAATACCATCTTTTCTATTTTATTTTAAAAATGTAACAAGGTAAGACCTTCACTAAACTAACTAATCACAAAATAAATCATTTAATTTTAAAATAATAATAAAATGATAAAATTGATTTATTGTGTTAACTCTACCTCTAGTAAGCATAGATATGCATCAAATTTCTTTTCACTGTAAAAGAGGTGCATCTCTAAGGAGAGATTTCATCCCTCTAAGGGCTTGGTAAGAAAATGAGAAAATTAATTTATTAATATACCAGCCTAGATCCATCTAACTCTGGATCTATCATGCGCCGAGAGGGATCAAATCTCTCGAGGTGCAAACCTATTTTTTGAGTGCAAAACTTGAGAAAAGGTTTGCACCTCGAGAGATTTGATCCCTCTCGGTGCATGATAGATCCAGAGTTAGATGGATCTAGGTTGGTTCCAGTCGGAGGCATCAACGTCACATTTTTTAGATTATTAAAATTTTTGTATATTTTTGAGATGTAAGATGGATCTAGGCTCGTTTCAGTCATGTGCTACCAAGGAAAATCTATCAAAGATATGATTAATTTTATCAGTAATATGTAAATATATCAAATATTAATATAATCATTTTAAATATGCTAAATATTTATGAGATTGACTTGGTCATTTTAATTTTAAATTTTCTTAGTTACCTCGGTTCGTTGAGATGATAATTATTGTTAATAACTATAATGATGAAAAATGATGAAATATTTTTTTTAAATGCAAAGTGACAATAATAGTGTTGAAAGATAGAAAATGTGAATAATAAGAACGTACTCATGTTACAATCAATCTCAAAATATTTTCTTCTACTATTCTTAGTTCCTCCATTGCTAGTTTTGTTATCTTTTCAAATCGATTATATGAAAAAGAAAATTTAAATCGTAAACCATTTAAATATTTAGCCCAATCTGTTGTAGTAAACATGATACCTTGTCTCTCTTGCTCTCCAATATTAATAGCTTAAATTACTATAACACAAAAATCAATCTATGTTGTTAATAACTTTTTGCGGTTACACTAAAATCAATGCATATTGTTAATCCAATCACTTTAATATTAATGTACCATCATATATCCAATTACATCAAATCATAAATCAACATATACATTGAAATCAATGAATTTAATGCAAGCAATCAAATAGGATTAGAAAATAACTTCTACATTGAAATCAATGCACCTAATGCAATCAATCAAATAAGATTAGAAACAAACACCTACACTGAAATCAATGCATTTACTCAAAGCAATCAAATAGGATTAGAAATCGCCATCTACACTGAAATCAATGCATTTAGCGCAAACAATCAAATAGTATTAGGAATAATCTACATTGAAATCAATGCATATAGTGCAAGAAATCAAATATAATTATAAATCAATGTCTAAATTGAAATCAACACATCCAGTGCAAGCAATCAAATAGTATTAGGAATCATCACCTACACTAAAATCAATGCATCTAGTGCAAGTAATCATATATCATTAGAAATAAATATCTACACTAAAATCCAGCATCTAGTGCAAATAATCAAATAGGATTATAAATCACCATCTCCACTTAAATCAATCCATCTAGTGCAAGAAATATTCTTCCCTCTCTCCACCCTCCATCCATATCTATATCCCCATCCATCTCTTTTTTTTTTGTCTCTATCTCACCCCCCTAAACACACACGCTAACGCACTCCATATATATCATTCTCTTTGTCGATCACCCTCTCTCCCCATCTCTCTCTTCTTCCCTCTCTTCGCCTTCTCTCCCTCTCCCCCACAAATATCTCTCTTTCCTCCTTTTGTCCTCTCTCGCTCTCTCTCTCCATATTCCTTATCACTCACTCTCTCTCTCTCTAGGAACCAACATCTACACTGAAATCAATGCATTTACTCAAAGAATTCAAATAGGATTAGAAATCGCCATCTACACTGAAATCAATGCATTTAGTGTAAACAATAAAATAGGATTAGAAATCATCTACATTGAAATTAAGTCATCTAGTGCAAGTAATCAAATATAATTATAAATCGACATCTAAATTGAAATCAACACATTCAGTGCAAGCAATCAAATTGTATTATAAATCACCACCTACACTGAAATCAATGCATTTAGTTCAAGTAATCAAATATCATTAGAAATAAATATCTACACTAAAATCGATGCATCTAGTGCAAATAATCAAATAGGATTAGAAATCACCATCTCCACTTATATCAATCCATCTAGTGCGAGAAATGTTCCTCCCTCTCTCCACCCTTCATCCATATCTATATCCCCCTCCATCTATTCTTTTTTGTCTCTCTATCTCACCCCCCTAAACACACGCGCTCTCGTACTCCGTATATATCAATCTCTTTTTCAATCACCCCCTCTCCCCATCTCTCTCTTCTTCCCTCTCTTCACCTTCCATCTATATCTCTATCTTCCCTTTCTCTCCCTCTCCCCCATTAATATCTCTCTTTCCTCCTTTTGTCCTCTCTCCCTCTCTCTCCATATTCCTTATCACTCTCTCTCTCTCTCTCTAGAAACCAACATATACACTGAAATCAATGCATTTACTCAATAAATCAAATAGGATTAGAAATCACCATCTACATTGAAATCAATGCATTTAGTGAAAACAATCAAATAGGATTAGAAATCATCTACATTGAAACCAATTCATCTCATGCAAGTAATCAAATATAATTATAAATCAACATCTAAATTGAAATCAACAAATTCAGTGCAAGTAATAAAATTGTATTAGAAATCACCAACTACACTGAAATCAATGCATCTAGTGCAAGTAATCAAATATCATTAGAAATAAATATCTACACTAAAATCGATGCATATAGTGAAAATAATCAAATATGATTATAAATCACCATCTCCACGTATATCAATCCATCTAGTGTGACAAATATTCTTCCCTCTCTCCACCCTCCATCCATATCTATATCCCCCTCCATCTCTTCTTTTCTGTCTCTCTATCTCACCCCCCTAAACACACACACTCTTGCAATCCATATATATCAATCTCTTTGTCAATCCCCTCCTCTCCCCATCTCTCTCTTCTTCCCTCTCTTCACCTTCCATCTATATCTCTATCTTCCACCTCTCTCCCTCTCTCTCAATCTTCCTTATCACTCACTCACTCTCTCTCTCTCCACCTTTCTCTCTCTATTTCTTTCTTATTACCTCTCTCCCCCTCCCCCTCCAAGTCCATCTCTCTTTCCCTCCCTCTCTCCACTCTCTCACATCCTCTCTCTTACTTCCTCTCTTTCCCTTTCTCTCGCATCTCTCTCTCCCTCTCTCTCTCTCTTCACCCACCAACTATGTTACTATATCCCTCCCTCTCTCCTTATATCTCCTTCTTTCCCCTTATCTCCATCTCTCCTTATTTGTCTCTTTATCTCAGCCCCAAACATACACGCTCTCTCTCTATCTCTCCCTTGTCACTACCTCTCTCTCTCCACTTCTCACTCTCTATATTTCCTATCTCCTACATCTCTCCCCCTCCAACTCCATCTCTCTTATCGATCCCTCTCTCCTCCTCTCTCTCGTCCTTCCTCTCTCTCTCTCTCTCTCTCCCCTAAATCCCTCTCTCTTCCCTGATCTCTCTCTCTCTCTCTCTCTCTCTCTCTCTCTCTCCCTCCCCAATACTCTCTCTTCCCCCATCATTCTCCTCCTCTCTCTCCCTTTCTCTCCCACCTCTCTCTCTCTCTTTTCCCTCCAATCCTCTCTCTTCCCCCATATCTCTCTCTCTCTCTCTCTCTCTCTCTCTAATCCTCTCTCTCCCCCCATCCCTTTCTTTCTCTCTCTCCTTCCACCCCTCTCTCTCTCCAACTACATTACTATATCCCTCCCTCTTTCCTTCTCACTTCTTCTCTCCCCCCTTCTTTCCATACATCTTACTTTGTCTCTTTATCTCACCCCTAAACATACAGACTCTCTCTACATCTCTCCCTTCTCTCTCTCTCTCTCTCTCTCTCTCTCTCTCTTTCTATTTCTTGTTAGTTATGTAAACTAATGAACATAAATATTCGTAAATATAAAGAAGATTATGGAGTAAATATGAAAAGAGGTTTTATTTACTTACCATACCTCTAGTTTATTTATATTTATATTTATTTACCATACCCCTTTTCTTTACTATGGTATTTGGCCCATAGGCTTGTTATATAATTAGATTTTTATTTATAATCCTATTTTATATATTGTTATTTATTTACCTTACCTCTTTATGCCTCTTTTATATTTATTTATTTACCATACCTCTTTATATCTATTTTATATTTATTTATTTATTTATCATACTTGTTTATACCTCTTTTATATTTATTTATTTACCCATGGTATTTGGCCCATGGTATCAATATTAATTTGTCCCATGGTATTCGTCCCATAGGCTTCATCTAAATAATAACTCTTTTTAAAGTTTTTTTAAATATAAAAAGGTTTATGGAATAAATATAAAAAGAATTTTTATTTATTTACCATACATCTAGTTTATATATATTTTTATTTATTTACCATAGCTTTGGGGTAAGTATAAATTCATTTTACAAATATTTAATTAAAAGAAATATTAAAAGATTTTGGATTTTGATTGTTTGTGTTGAATTAACTCTTTTCCTTTGATTTAGGAAATGGTATTGACTTTAGTAAAGAGTAAAGATGTTTAAAATTTTACTTAATTTGGAAATTCAATATGGTAATTTTTTTTGTTAAAGGTAAATTTATGATCCATTCAAATTCACGTATATAATTTACTATCCATTCAAATTATATAAATAATACATAATTGTATTAGAAATTGATATATGTTGTAGCACAATGCAATTTTTATTTTTTATTTTTTATTTTTAATTTAAAACTTAAGCTGACATTTTGTATGAGGACGTGACACACCTGACATCGGGGTCATATTGGGCTGTAGATGCGCCTCTCG
Organism: Pinus albicaulis; assembly: GCA_034641835.2. Classification (NCBI taxonomy): domain Eukaryota; kingdom Viridiplantae; phylum Streptophyta; class Pinopsida; order Pinales; family Pinaceae; genus Pinus; species Pinus albicaulis. Next base: position 1,018,669,087 of record CM076575.1, on the reverse strand, counting down.
GTGCAAAAATTCAAAATGTTCCCTCTAAGGGCTTGGTAAGAAAACCATAAAATTAATTTATTAATACAAAACTTTAAAATGTTGTAAAAACTGTTTATTGGAAACATAAAATAATACAAAAATATTATTATCATAATATTAAAATTCATATTTCATTGTATAAAAAATATTAATATAATTTTTTTTTTATAATTTAATTATTTAACTTATAACAAGAAGTTAATGCGTAAAAATTATACAACATGTATGTATATCTTAGATTCACCCGATCTAACAATGTACTAAAGTTAAAAACTGAATTGCTTCTACAAAAAATTTGTAGAATTAAAAACACAATCGTTAATCACATGAACATGAAGAAAGATTAATCACACACAACACATATAATTTCCCGAGGAAATCTTACAACTAAAAACCCCACTATATTCTATTGTATATTCAACATGGATCATGAAACAATTACATAGAAAACTCTTATCGCAAGAGCCCTATAGTACTCAGCTAATTGTCTCACATTGTCATATGCAAAACTTACCAACACATAGCCAATTCTCAGCCTCCAAACAACTTTCCTTGCTTGCGCAATCCCTGATGGTAAAGATCCCTAAAAGATAGGAATTCTTGCCTTCCTTCACTTCACAAGTATCATGGGCACTACGATGGGTGTTTGGTTGCATGTGTGCAACCCAATAATCCTACAACTAATAGTCAACTTCCCTTTCACCTAGAACTCAGCTGGGTTTCCACTGGATCTAACATGAATGCAGCTAATAATAGTAAATCCTCAGTTTCATGTGAGATCACTGATTGTGAATTAATTAATATTTAATTCACTAGTGTATCTTTAGTTACAACTAGAAAAACTGAGTATAAATCACTTAACTAAGTTAAACTATTTACAACCTACATTAACTAATGCACCACTGCACTTTGATCTCTATTAGAACTAGAATAACTTTGCATGGATCACCAACTACCTCTAACTCGAAATCCTCTAGCTAACTGAATTTATCACTTTCAGTTAACTGATTCAAGTCCACATTGAGAATAGATTACAGTTTAATTTCCACCGTAATTAGGGGATAACCAAAATATACATGCACCCAAAAATAGCACTGTGGGCCCCACCCTAGTCTGGGTGCTTAATTCACTAAGCATGGGTGCTAAACTTTCTTGTTGAAACTCAAAAATCTCTCTCAATAAGAAAGGGATTATCCTACACCCTAATCCTGTCTCTATGTTATTCGAATTTTCTCCTAGTGAGCGCCTTCGTCAAAATATCTCCATCATGTTCCTCTGTGGGAATGTACTAAAGAAACATTATCCTTCTCTGCACACAATCTCTGAGATGATGCTACCGGATATCTATATCCTTGGACCTATCATGAAACACAGGATTAATCGAGATTTTAATGCAACTCTGATTATCACAATGAATCACTGTCGGATCCATTTGAGAACCAAACAAACCAACCAAGATCTTTCTCATCCAGATAGCCTCACATGCAGTTTGACTTCCTTCCATGTGTTCCACTTCCACTGAACTGAGAGCCACAGATCGTTGTTTCCTATTGTACCAAGAAAGTATTGTCAATCCAATGTTGAAGATCCCTCCTGATGTGCTCTTTCTTTCCGATGGAATGCCATCCCAATCTACCTCCTTAAATCCATGCTTCTTCATTCCCTCTGTCCGTCTATGCCATAGACCATACTTTGATGTTCCCTCAGGTATCTTAGGACATGCTTCCATGCCTTCCAAAAGAGCTTGGTAGGCTTAATCATAGCTTGATTCAGCTGTTTAACTATGTAGCAAATTCCTGGTCTTATGTTCACTAGATACATTAGCGAACCCACTAACTTTCGGTAGACAGTAACATCCACTACCTCTCAATAAGTAGCATCGTATTTCCTCCAATTTCCTCAAAAAGGAGTATCCATGGGTTTGCAGCTCTCCATGTTAAACTTACCCAGTATCTCCTTTTCATACTTGCCTTGAGACACAAAAAATTCACCATCCTGCTGCCATATTTCCAATCCAAGGAAATAATGAAGGAGTCCCATGTCCTTCATTTTGAACTCCCTTGTAAGATCCTCCTTGCATGAGTGTACTCGTTTCTCATCACTAGTCAAAATTAAATCATCAAGATAAAGAACGATGATCAATATATTACCCTCAACCAAAATCTGGTACAGGTTTGCATCTGCTTCATTTTTGGTGAAGCCCAGTTTGGTGAAATAGTTGTCTATCCGATTGTACCAAGGACGTGGTGTTTTCTTTAGCCCATACAGTGCTCTTTTTAGTTGGCACACATGTGACTCGCTGTTGAAGATCTTGAAACCTTCAAGATGCTCTATGTACACCTCTTCCTCAATGATCCCATATAGAAACACAATTTTCACATCCATATGATGAATACGCCAGCCCATCTGCACTGAGAGTTCAAGGATGGATCTTATGGAAGAGTACCTTGCCACAGGGGCAAAGGTTTCATCATAATCTATCCCCTCGATCTATGAGAATCCCTGGGCTACAAATCTAGCCTTGTATTTCTCCACACTCCCATCAACAACATTATTTACCTTGTAGATCCATCTTGATCCAAGCACTGATTTTTCGACTAGTCTTGGGACTATATCCCATGCATTTTCCTTGACAGTTGAGTCATACTCCTCCACCATTGCATCAACCCAAGTTGGTTGTTGCACTACTTCCTGAAAGGAAGATGGTTGAGTCACAATAAATTTTCTCATAAGAGCCATGTATCCAGTAAAATCGATTAGGAGACTTTCTCTATTTGCACTGTGAAGTAGGGGCTCATACATTATTTGCACTGTTAAGTCTCAATCTATCAGCTTCCGTGGTGCACCTTCTGACATTTCTGATGGATGGCTCTGCATGAGTGTTTTCCTCCACTCCATGAACCTTCTCATGTGGCTGATCCACACCTTGAGACTCATCCTTTGGAATCAGTAGTTCCTCCTCTGCATACAAGTCTAGCTCCCTTTCAAGGGACAAACACATGGCTTTCTCCTCATCAAATTTGATATCTCATCACATAAAAATCATTTTTTTGTTTGGAAAATACACACGATAATTATGGGGTGTTTTAGTGTACCCCAAAAAAATCCCAACCTTAATTGTTGGTTCCAGCTTCTTCCTAGTGTCCTTGGTCACATGCAGATAAACAAATGAGCCAAAAATATTAAAGTGTGAAACTTCAGGTTTCTTACCAGTGAAATCCTCTTCAGGTGTACTCATTCCAAGTACTCTACGAGGAAAACAGTTCTGCACATGTACCATTGTATTGCATGCTTCCGCCCACAGATGCAATGGTAGGCCTTGATCATGCAACATCATTTGTGTTGCACCCACAATAGTTCTCTTCCTCTCTATGAACCCATTTTGATGTGGGTTATGAGGCGCTATAAGTTCTCTTCGAATTCCTTCTTTGCTGCAAAAGTTCTTGAATTCGTTAGAGATGTATTCTCCACCATTATCATTCCTAAGAGCCTTCACTTTCTTCCCTGACACTTTCTCCACTGGTGTCTTAAACTCACAGAACTTAGAGAATGTTTGATCTTTCTTTTTCATGAAGAAGATTGAGAAATTATGAGAAAAGTCATCAACAAATATTACATAGTACTTATGTTTTTCTATTGAAGCAATTGAGAAAGGACCACGCACATATGTATGAACTCTCTCAAGGAACCCCGAAGCTCAGTTTTCTTTCTCATGAAAGGTGGCCTTTATATATTTTCCCATAGTAAATCCCTTGCATGTGTCTGATTGCGCAAGTGTACCCCTGGGAAGACCAGTAGAAATCTGTTGCATGACTTTGAAGGCTCCATGGTGAAGATGGCGTAATCGCCTGTGCCATAATTCACCCTCATCTTAGGTCACCACTTGATCTTCCTTGCCCATCATTACTGTGCAACCATCTACTTACAGTTTGTAGAGATTAATAACTTGAATGCCTATCCTCTTGGCATGTCCTATTATTTTATGTATAGGAAATCTTTTCCATCACTAAAAAAAACATCATATACTCTATCCTCCAACATTGCGTCTGAGACTGAATTTTTATTTACACCTAGTACATGCATTACACCTTTTAATTGAAATGGTTTACCTGAATCCCTCTGAAAGGTAATGGTACCAATCCCGGTAGCACTGTACCATCTATCATCACCCATTTCAATATGCATCTGGAGATATTTCTCCTCCAAGTCACTGAAAATTTCCTTATCTTCCATCATGTGAAAGGAAGCGCCACTATCCAAATACCACATAGATCCCAATGCGCTAGAATCTCAAGAAGTGAAGCTCAAATTAGGAGCCAAGGACCTCACCAGCTACAGATCCTCCATCGTTCTTGTTCTTCTTCTTTTGTAGATAGTTAGAAGCAAAATTCTCATGCTCGTGACAGTGAAAACACTTCACCTTGGACATGTCCTTCTTCCTGCCATTCTTGGACTCAGATATTGAACAAAATTTCTTCCACTTTGCCTTCCTCACCTTGGTATCCAAAGCAAAATCCTTTTCATCCTCATTCTTAGATGAATATCCATCTTTGGCGTTTCGTCTGAACTCCTCCTGTACCAAATCCAACTACAGTCGTTCCCAATTTGGAAAAGTTTCCCTTCCATTGAAAGAGTCTTGATGAGTGTGCCAACTCTTGGGAAGTCCTAGGAGAGCCAAGCTCACCAAATAATCATCAAAAACTATTATTACAATGCTCCCCAGTTCATCCCAACATTGGACAAACTTTGTTAGATATTTTGGAATTTTTTTCCCTATTCCATCTTGATCTTACTTAGTTTATGTTTGAGCGCCAATTTCCTATGGTCGTTGCTGCTCTGGAATAGATCCGTAAAAGCCTTCCATATTGCATATGGTGTGGATTTCCCATGGAGGATTGAGACAATGTGGTCTCGTACTACCTCCAAAAATATCCTCCTCACCTTTTCCACTTTCTTTTGTCATGCATCAATGTTTGCAACATATGTCAAAACGGGTTTAGGAATGTCATTGTCAATGAATTCCTTCAATCCATTATCTTTGAGTACTTCCTCCATCATTTCCTTCCAAGCAATATAGTTTAAGTTTCCCTCGAGTGCATACTCCAACCTCAAGCCATTGAAAGCCATTTCGATCTTGAATTAGTTGTAGCACCGAGAAAGTCTTTCTGCAAATTCGAATTCTATCTAGTCACAAACTCAACTCCTACTCCACTTCTGCAATTTCCTGTGCTCTGATACCATGTAGAAATTATACAGCATGCATGTATATCTTGGATTCACCCGATCTAAAAATGTACTAAACTTAAATACTGAATCGCTGCTACAAATATTTTTTGGAATTAAAAACATAATCGCTAATCACATGAACATGAAGAAAGATAAATGACACACAACACAAATAATTTCCCGGGGAAAGCTTATAGCTAAAAACCCCACTATCTTCTATTGTATGTTCAATATGGATCATGAAAAAATTACATACATAACTCTTTTCACAAGAGCCCTCCAGTACTCAGATAATTTTCTCACATTGTCATATGCAAAACTGACCAACACATAGCCAATTCTCAGCCTGTAAACAACCTGCCTTTCTTTTGCAATCCCTGATGGTAAAGATCCCTAAAAGATAGGAATTCCTGCTTGCCTTGACTGTGAAAGTATCATGGGAACTCCAATGGGTTTTTGATTTCATGTGTGCAACCCAATAATCCTACAACTGATAGTCAACTTCCCTTTCACCTAGAACTCAGTTGGGTCTCCACTAGATCTGACATGCATGTAGCTAATAATAGTAAATCCTTAGTTGCATGTGAGATCACTCATTGTGAATTAATTAATATTTAATTCACTAGATCTCTCACTAGTGTATCTTTAGTTACACCTAGCACAACTGAGTATAACTCACTTAACTCAGTTAAACGATTTACAACTTGCATTAACCAATGCACCACTGCACTTTGAACTCTGTTAGAACTAGAATTACTATGCATGCCTCACCAACTATCTCTAACTCGAAATCCACTAGCTAAACGAATTTATCACTTTTAGTTAATTGATTCAAGTCCACATTGAGAATAGATTACAGTTTAATGTCCACCTTAATTAAGGGATAACCAAAATATACATGCACCCAAAAATAGCACTATGGGCCTCACCCTATCCTGGGTGCTTAATGCAACGAGGTGCTTAATGAACTAGGCATGGGTGATGAATTTTCTAGTTGTATCTCAACAATGTGAAGTTTAATGCGAAGCCATACAGTGTATTACTTTACCCATTTACATTTGAAACTATAATATTGTATGAAAAAACTAGATACAAAGACATTTTTAACTATTATATTTAAAATATATTATATTTTTGGCAATTAAAAATACATTCTTTAAAATAAAGTATGTACTTTTGACAATTAATTAATTAAGTGAGAGGAAAACATATAGTTTAAAATTTTTTAATCTACCAAAAATTACTCATTCATTAAGTTGGATATAATCACTCTTCTGGGGTGATTTTTGAACATTTATAATTCCAAGGAATTGCTAAAAAAATAAACTATAATTCAATGATCTTCTATATGTCATGATTCTTCTTGATCTTGAATTTATGTTTTACGATGTTTCCTTTGCAACATCTAGTGCAATTACTAGTTATGTTACAAATTTTTTATTAATAATGGATAGTAGTAGTTTCATTAATCCGCGTCTGGATTGTGGCATTAAACCAGATGATTGCATTGTGTCATTTTCATGCCAAAATTCGAACAAAGTGTCCCTACCTACATACAGGGGTGTCTTCGCAAATGCGTTATTTCTATTTTTTCTATATCTATGGTGCATTTGTTTCCTAGGTGTGTTGTAAAGCTTACAAAATGAGTTGCCGAGGTATGTGAATTTGTGCTTGTCCATTTAAAATTAGATTGGTACTGCCTTATCCATTTCTATTCGGAATTGGTGCTTAGAAGAGGATACTGTCCTAAAGAGGATACTGTCCAAATACTGTCCAGAGAGTAAGATGTCCCAATGATGTCCAGAGGTATTCTTGTCCCATTATTGTCCTAAATGAATGATGTCTATATGCTATCTAGATGTCGTGCACATGCTGGTCCAAAGCTGTCCATAATGAATGTTGTCCATATGCTATCTTCGGTGAGTTTTGATCTAATTTTGTCCAAAGGAATTGTTGTTCCTTTGTTTTCCAAAAGTTGTTCCATCTACATGTTGTTCCTTTGTTTTCGAGTGTTGTTCCATCCAAATTTTGTTCCAAAAGAAATGGTGTTTCCTGATCCATGGTTTTCATATGAAAGCTGGGGTCAAGGTCCAATTCTTTGTGCTATTAAGCATGGAAGAGTTAGGTGATATATTTGGTGTCAAAGTTGTGATCGATTTTGCATATGCCCTTCAAAAATCTGCACCCTTTATTAGCTTCTTATCTGCTTTAGTGTTTAGGGCTCTTAGCACATGTGTGTACTAGATGCCTTCAAATTCCTTTGCTTCCTCCTTAATTTTGGTTAACATTTGATTAATTCTATAATTTTGTGTTTCCTTCCCTTGAAACAGGTTTTTTATTAGGATATAGGATTCCCCCAATACCCACAGATGTCTCACACCTTTTCCTTTTGCGATAGTGATTTCAAGCCAAAGGCCACTTGCCTCCACTAGGTTTTTGGCTGCTCTACCTATCCCCTAGGCATATTCGTGCCTTGTTTTTCCATTAGGATCAATGAGGACCCCTCCTCCCCCAGCCTCCTCTGGGTTTCCTTTGGAGGCTCCATTGGACATAAGAGTCTAGTTCTCTTTCTTCTTTATCTCTTCCATTAGCTTCGTTTGGGTGCTTCTGAGACACTGGTTGGGGGGATCCACCTTTGTTATTTTTTTTCTTGCACTAGGACCATGGAGAAAACCACTCACATTCTAAAAGATCTAACGACAAGTAAAGATGTGGGGAGTTGAACTCGAAATAGAAGGATAAGGCTTAGAGCGCAGAAACTTTGGCAGCAGGCTATTTCATTTTGAAGATCAATTTGTTTTTTGTCGTCCAAATCTTCCAATAGATATACTTTAGAAGAGATTGAAGGATGAATTTCAGATCCAGTTTAGTTTGGAGATTTCATTTGTACCTTTTTTTTGGTGTTGAGAAGAATGTGGAGGTATCTGCTAGCCAATCGATTCTGTAGAATATATGTCAGAAAGCCTCCTTCTAGACTTGTTTTCTCTAAGTGGATTTTACGAATAAATGGTTTATGGTTTCTTCCTCTTGTTCACAAAAAGGGCAAATGGTTGGTTCGCTTATACCTATTTTCCTGATGTTGTCCTATGTGAGAATTGTCTTATGATTTAGCTGCTAGTAACGTGGGTGAAAATGTGAAGTTGGGAAACACTTTTTTCCCTTTTTTAACGTTGAAAACTGTAATTTTCTATGTGTTTTCAACTTCGACTCCACTAAACTCATATTTTTAATGCAAATTATGCTTTGACATAAAAAAAAATTTTTTTTTAGAGAATTGTCTTACCTCCATACTCATATTAAAAAAATATATATATATATTGACATATAAAGGGGTAAATTTGTTGTTTACTTACTGCATATACTTGAAATTTTCAGGCAAACATAAATAGTCACTTTTTGAACCCTAAATTTTTTTAGGGAAGGTTATTCATTTTTTTGGAAATAAACCATATCATCATAGTCTACATATATTGCACTAGTGCACTGACTATTTTTCGGTAATTTTGAGATTAAATCACTATTTTTTATTATTTTTTGAGATGGAAAAAGACAAGAAAAATGGTGATGTTTCAGTACATTTTATGAGCCCTAGGTTTTCTTTTCAATGTGATTGTCAATAAGAAAAATGAGAATACCCTTTTGAAGAAGACAGGGAGAGGAATTGTAATATGTTTTTTCTGATTTTTTGGGTGTTTCCATTTTAAAGTTATTGAATTTTCATTCAGGGAAATTTTCAGAACAATGAAATTCCACAGTGACACAGTTTAGTATAAAATTAATAATAAATTGAAATTTTTAATGAAACTCCACAAATCTTACATCATCAGAAACTAGATTTAGAGATGAATCTAATGGTATTAGGTCCAAAATAAAACATTTTGTTTTTGTAGGTGTTCTGCCCCTCCAAATTTGTGGGTTCTTGAAAACTGCAGAATTTTCTTCTTTTTTCGTTGACAAGAAACCCTCGGCCAAGATAATTTCTAGGGTGAGATATTTATTAAAATCTTGACCGAGAAATTTAAAACTCTCGATCGAGATTTTTAACCACCATAGGTGACATCTAACCACGTGGCTAAACTCTTGGCTGAAAGTTTTAAAAACTCTCAGCCGAGAGTTTGCGCCCGAGAGTTTACCCAAGCCAACTCTCGGCCAAGAGTTAAGCGATGGCCAAATCTCATCCGAGAGTTTAATAAACTCTCATCCGAAATTTTATTAAACTCTCAGATGAGAGTTTGTTAATATCTTCGACGAGAGTTTATTAAATTTTAATCTAAAGTCGACGCAATCTTTTGGGCGAGAGTTGTATATAAATACTCTCATTTGAAAGATTAATTCCACAAATTCTGAACTAGCGAAAATTACGAAGGTGCGAGGGTCCGAAAATTGTGAAGGTGCGAGGGTCTGAATTATTTTTTTGCCAAGGTGTGAATATTTTCTAGGTGCAAAATTATTTTTGGAAAAAAATAATTTTTTAAGTTTTTTTGGGTGTGAAATGTTTTTGGCGAAATTTTTTTTGAAAGTTTTTCTAGGTGCAAAATTTTTTTTGGCAAATTTTTTTTTTGAAGTTTTTTTGGGTGCATGGATGCATGAAGTATTTTTGTAAAATGTCTCTATGAAGACATGAAGTATTTTTGCATAATGTCTCTATGAAGGCATGGAGTATTTTTCCAAAATGCCTTTATGAATTTAATTATTTATTTTTAATTTTCTCTCTTATACTTATTCTAAAGTCTTTATGTTTTTTTTGGTATTTGGTCCAAATAGAATTGGATTTTAGGTTTCCAATTTTGTGAACATGGGAAACCAAAGGAATTGTCTATGAAGGCACGATCGAAAAAGAACTGATTCAATGGATAAAAATGAGAGATTACAAAAAAAAGGACGAGAGGAAAGGGAAAGATTAAGCCATGAAATAAATGTGGAGGTAAAACATCGTCAAAGAGATGTAGAGGTGCATGGCAATGACGAGGAAATGAGAAATGTTGAGGAACTTGTCAATGAGAATATTGAAAACACAAATTTCCAAGAGAATATTGATATCGATCTCACTAGTGAGTCAATAGTTTCTTCGATTTGAATTTTGTATCTTTTTTAAAAAACATTGTAGTTGAAGATAGTTTTAAAATAAAAAAATGTATATGCCAATTTCAAATTAGAAGTTAATATTTTTTTTTATGCAGGGACAACATCAGAACCACAAGAAGATACTACCACACCTCGAATTTCACTGCAATTAATTGGAAGTTCCAAGAACATTGTATACAACTACAAGTTTCTAGAAAATATGGATCCAACTAAAATTGAAGAATTGGGACCACCAATGGCTGAAAGGATAGTTCGAGATAAAGTAAATTTGGGATTGAAACATATTTTTGAAGGTAAATCTATCATAGCACAAGCTTAGATGTTACGTGGATTTTTAAAGCACAAATCTCTCAAAAATTTTGTGGAATTATTGGGCATTAAAAGTGAGAAAGAGGTTTTAGCAAATGAAATGGTATCAAAAAATGGGATGTCGGCGCTTGCCACACTAGCCAAAAAGCAATCTCAAGTTGAAAAGAATGCTTGTAGAGCACTTTTAACAGGTGTAGTCGCGAAACAAACTTCATCAAGTCAGTTGATGTTAGCAACTTCAAAATTGTTTAAAGCATCAAGAAAAAGTTTATGGAGGCATACAAAATTTAGAATTAAATTATATGAGAATGATGAACTTGCATGTTGGGCTAATATCTACAGGTGTCCATATCATGATAGAATTCCTGATGGTGTGAGGGATAGGGTAAAAGATTTTTGGGATTTGAATTCTCGTGTGTTGCCAAATGAAAAGGATTTTGTACGACGCCGTATATCTAAGGGAAATTATGAATCTCATGCCAAACATATAACACAGGTCATTCAAGTAGAATTATTCTAGAACTTTATGGAGAGTAATACTGATGTGAAGGTTTCCCTTAGCACATTTGTGAAGATTAAACCATTGTATGTCAGGCCTATCACTGTTTGAGACACATGTTGTTGTCGATACCATGTAGAATTCCAATTATTTTATGAGACATTTGTAAATTTTGGCATAAAATATTGCTCAAATGACCCCCCTCCTTCAAGTGTTCATGAATTTTTATAGAAGATATTATGTGCACGAGAGAATAATGAATTATTTTATAAAAAAGAATATGTTGGTGGAAAAAAAATTCCCAGAATGTTCTCATTTGGCACTCTATGATGCAAAGTATCCCATTGATCCTAATGATCCCAGATTGTCAAATATCAGTTTGAATTGGAAGCGACATGAAAATGTTACTTACACTCCTGTTGCAGATTCAAGTACAACATCAAAAAAGATCACTTTACTTAACGACATTCCAGTGACATCTTTTATGGAGAAGTTCAGGGTGTAAATATACAAATATATTAAGCATTGTCATATAGCACAATGGCAGGATTTATAGTTCAAGCAATCACGTGATGTGTTCCCAAAAGGAAAAATATTATCAGTCATTTATTTCGCTAATAATTACACATTTAGTCCACAAAACGAGATACAAAGTGAGTTTTATCATTCATACCAAGTATCTATATTTGTGCATATTTTATATAGACATGTAGAGCTTGCTATCAATGGTTTTGATAGCGATTAAAATAATCGTGAGGTGATTAAGGAGTACCATTTCTACATCAGTGATGATCGAACACATGATACATGTTTTGTTCAACATTGTTTTAATGTTATTTATAATGAATTGTTGAAACGAATGGTCAATTTTAAAGAACATTGGGTATGGTCAGATGGTTGTGCTGGTCAATTTAAATCAACAAGATCGTTATTTTGGTTGTCTCGTCTTCATAAGAGAACCAACATTCGACATACATGGAATTTATTTGAGACAGGGCATGGAAAAGGAGAGCACGATGGTGATGGGGCATGTGTAAAACATGCACTTAGGAGGCATCAATTGAATCACTCATCTTCCCGACTTGCAAATTCTTTAGATGTTGTTAATTGGTGCAAAGACAATTTAAGTTATGTATCGAACCCAAGGATGGCTGATGTGCACAGGTAAGCATACACATTTAACTAACAATATATTATGCATGTCTAGAGATATATATGTGTATACATATATGTGTGTATTTTTTTATAAAAAAAATATTAAATATTGTTCAAAATTTGACTCATACATGTGTGTGTTTTTCTCAAGCAGGTACTTTTGGAATATTTCAATGGGTGATGTTGATAGATCGTTTCCATTTAATTTCCTTGGAATCCCTCAAACAAGAATTTTACACTCAATTAGGAGTAATAACATGACAAATATAAATTGCATTGAGAAACAAAAGTGCTCTTACTTTTGTTCTTCATGTATTGATCAGACAGAGTCCATCGATTACTATGAAAATCAAAATAAGAAATTTGTTAAACCATAGAAACATGAAGAATTGACACCATTGCCCCCATTTGGAAACGTGACTGACAAGGAAATGGACAATGAAGTGGTTGTGATTGACAATGATTATGATCGTGTTTCTAATATGGTTAGAAAAGGTGATGTCTTCGTTGTCATTGCACCATAAAATAATCAAGAAAAAGTGCATTTATTTATTACGATGCACTATGTCGAAATCCACGTTGTTGCAAGAGTATAATGATCCATCAAATTATACATACCCAATCGGTTCAATGGTGTTAATGGGACATTTATTTGAATAAGTAAATAAATGTAAAGATCATATTATTTTTCAAGATTAACAACCAGAGGTTATTTATGCCCAATATAGTCACTTGGCCATAGCAACTCGATTGCAGTTGAAGCAAGTGAAGAGTAGAAAAAAACAACGACTATGGAGGTTATCGATAGATGATCATGATGCCATTCTAGAAAATTTTCCACTATCACATTTCATATGAGTGGAACACATTGTTCAAGATGAACAATGAACTTTGATTCTAGGGTTAGAACATATAATTGCTACAATGGATTGGAATTTATATAGTTTAAGACTATATTGTGGATTGCTTTCAAATAAATTGACATGCGGATAATTAGATGTGTGTTGGTACAAACAAGATATTATGATCTAATGGATAATGGTGCTTTGCTAGATAATTAAGTTATGGTGATTTAATGTGTCCATGATGATTATTGTATCGTTAGTTTCTAGTTTTGATATCAAATATCATCATATTTGCATCTCTTCATTAATTTAGATTATTTTATATTGGATATGGCTAATCTCTTCATTATTGGCTCTTATCATGATGGAGGTCTCCTACTTTTATTTTCTATTGACATGTTTCTATTTTCCATGTGCTTGGAAAATATTGTTCACAACGTGGAATAGATCCTACAAAGGAACATTCAAGAATACAAAACTATTCATAAAGGTGTGTTTAAAGCTATGAATTAATTCTTGTGTTAGAAAGTTTCACTAGTAATGGATTTCACACTTTTATATTAAGATATAGGTATCCCACCCCTTGTAGCAATAAATCCAAAAGTGTTTAGATTTTCAGTTTTTATTTCTAAAGGAAAACAACTCAACTCTCATCAATGTTTCAATATAGATGAAGAGAAATGGTTTGATAAATTTCAAATTTAAGGAGAAAATTTATTCAAACTAGTTTATAGCTCGCATATTGATAGCTTCAACAAAGTATCCTAGAAATGTAAAATGTCAAATGTTTCTATGTTCATTTGAAATGTTTCTATTTTACATGTGCTTGGAAAATATTGTTCACAACATGGAATAGATCCTACAAAGGAACATTCAAGATCTTGTAATCGAGATTTAGTTATTTCTCCAAAATTCTATCTTTAATCATTTACATATTGTACACATCCCCTTGTAATCTACATTTTTTTTTCTCAATATTTTGAAAGTTTCAACGCGCAGTATGGAAAACATTCTTATACCCTATTTTGTAAGCCATTTCCCTTTACTTGGAAGTTGCTATTTTAATTTCTTTTGGAAACATTTTTATGACTCTTTTCAAGTATCATGAATTTTCTTATTCATAATTATATTTCTAAATACTATAATATATAAATCTAACACATGAATAACTTATGTTATTACTTGTAATAACGTTTTCCTCATCAATCATCATGGAAGTATCAAATATAGTTTAAATATTTTTTATCTATTATTATTATAATCCAACCTCATGGGCATGGGTGGATTAAACTAGAAAGTGTTCTCTTCCATGTGTTGTACAACTTGTCATTGTCATCCTTAAAAATCTGTATTATTGAGATATAACCGCACCATATAACCAAAGTTGCATTAGTGGGTTGTTTTATGTTGATCATGGTGCTCCATATAACAATTTTAAGTTATGTGTAGGTTCTTGCACTTCCAATGGATTTCTCAAATCTTGATTGTGACCTTAACAAGTTTTTCCTTCATAATTACCATTTGTAAATGGGTTTTTAGAAAATATAAATAACAACCAATTAAAAAGAATTTTGTTTATGATCCTTTTAAAGTGTCATGATTTTTTCTATGCAATATTGTATTTTAAAATAGCGTAACCTATGGATCTAACACCAAGCATGCTACTACTCATAATAATGGATTTTCAAGATAATCATCAATCATCATGTAAATCTCAAAACGTTTTACCCTTCTTTCTTTTAATTAATAATGTCAGAACTATTCATAAAGGTGTGTTTAGATATGAATTATTTCGTATGTCAGAAAGTTTCGCTAGTAATGGATTTCACACTTTTATATTAAGAGATAGATATCCCACCCATTGTATCAATAAATCCAAAAAAATTTAGATTAAATTATTATTTCCAAAGGAAAACAACTCAAATCTCATCAATGTTTCAATATAGATGAAGAGAAATTGTTTGATAAATTTCAAATTTAGGGAGAAAATTTACTCAAACTAGTTTATAGAGCATATATTGATAGCTTCAACAAAATACTCCTAATTTTTAAAATTAGAAAAAGGATTAGCTTTATTATTTTATATTTTATTGATGGAGCATAAAATTGGAATGTTGGGAGCATAAAATTGGAATAATAGAAAATAGAGGCATATTCACTTTGAAAAGGGTTTAAAATCACTAAAGGAATACGAATGAATTCAATCATTATGATTAATGCCTCTAGGATCATTATCATTCATATGATTAAACAACCATTATGAAAATTGATGTTCGGTGTTCATTTATAGGCATCAATCATAAGATAACCCTTCAAGGATTCTTCAAGGGTGTCTTCAATAACCATTTCGCAAGTAAGATATATCTCCATAGACTTCTTAATAAGTGCTTCCAAAATTTTCGTTGATTGTTAATTGTCCAATGCCTCACTTGTCCAAAATAAGTCTCCAACAATGGTCTTGATGTTGGAAAAATCCAACACTTCAAAAATATTTGTTATTTCCAAGAGTGATGATACACAATCAAGGTAATTACAACAACCAAGGTCTTCACCATTCCGAGAGGTAGTATTATTGTGTTGTGACTGTCTAGCAAGGAAATATGACCCAAGAATGATGATGCATAGTCAAGGAAATTACAGCAACCAAGGTCCTCACCGTTCTGAGAGGTAGTATTATTGTGTTGTGACTATCCAACAAGGAAGTATGAGCAAAGAATGATGATACACATTTAGGTCAATTACAGTAATCAAGATCTCCACCGTTCTTAGAGGTGGTATCACTGTGTTGAGTCTGTCCAACAAGGAAATGAGTCGAAAATATATACACAGTCCAATACGGTTTTAGTTACTACACAGGAATCATTGTAATCTTCCACAATTTGAGCTAAGGAGTACACCACAGCTTGAGCAAGGAGTTGACCACAATATTAAGGAGTCCACCACAGTCTAAGGTAATATTTTTGATGACACTGTTTGAAATTAAGAAGTTTGAATTTATGTTTTCATTGTCCTAAGTTGTAGCAAGGGACACATAAATACATGTTGATAGTAGAAAGGGACAATACTCTGCAACATGCTAAAATTGTTACTGAATACTTGGTAAAATTTAATAACTGTTTCAAAACATAAATTAATGTTCAAAAAGAATTAAATATATAGTTATATTCTATGGACCTAAACTTTCAAAAAATTTAGTAGAAATATCTGTGAACTAGAATTTGCAAATACCATATAATCAAACCAAGGATTACCTATCATGTAACTTGCAAGTGAATTAAAGAATCAAACATGAATCAGTCCAAAGAAAGGTATTTGGAAGCACCAGAAAATTATGCAAAAGCTAACGAAAATCAGAAAGATTCCTTATAATGAGACCCCAACATTACAGGTTTGGCACATGAGAAACCCTTTCTAGGAATGCACCCACCCTAACCCCTTCATCTTTGACATAATGACAAATTTTGGGCATCAAATGGCATGCACACCTGATTAAGGGATGTAACAAAACTTATTTGGCATAAAGGCTCCTCATATCCCTGGAGAAGCACAGGATTCTACCCTTAGGGTAGAATAAAATTTGATACATGAATAATAGGAATTATTCCTCTGATAATGATATTAAGAAAATGACATTAAGACACAGTAAATGATGGACATGATCTTTGGAGAACCTTGTTTTCTACTAGTGTTTGATTCATCTTTCTATATTCCTAATGAGGAAGGTTAAATAAAATTTTAAATAAAATTTAAAGCAAATTATCAACAACCAAGGATATTGATAAGAAACAAAACATTTAAACCAACATTTTCCAGAATAGATCACTTGCCTCTTATGAAATATTAGATCATTGATTGGAATCTATATAGCTTGGTGGAGAAATATTACAATTAAATTTCATTAGAGCTAGAATAACACTTGAAATTATTCTCTTGATGACAAACATAAGACTCATATTTTGAATTTTCTTTTAATTCGTTAAACTAGACTCCATTCGAGCTTCCACAAAAATAGTAAATAATTGTAAGTTTGATTGCAAGGTCAAATAAAGTACTCATGTTGAACCTAAAATATATTTGATAGCATGTGGACATAGAGTATACACAATGCACGCAAGAATACTTGACTATGTAAATCTCTCTGACTGTACAAAAATGAAGTGTTCCCTCCATTGGTGGCATATCATAGGTCACTTAAAATGTTAAATATGAGAGGTAAAAATTGACTGTTTGGTCATCTTCATCATCTTCCAGCCAATAAGTTTCAAGAATATTTACTGCCTTCTCATAAATTTCATTATTGTCATGACTTTGTAGGTTCTCAATCTTCTCAAGTCCTTCAACATCATCAATGTACTGTGCATAGATATTTACACCTCCAGTGTTTCCTAGAACCTTCTATGCTTCCCCAAATTTTAAAATATTCTCTAACCCTTCTAGACAAAAAGT
Organism: Pinus albicaulis; assembly: GCA_034641835.2. NCBI lineage: Eukaryota > Viridiplantae > Streptophyta > Pinopsida > Pinales > Pinaceae > Pinus > Pinus albicaulis. The sequence goes on along the minus strand of CM076575.1, from coordinate 1,018,651,501 downwards.
TACAATTCTTGGGGCTGGAAAGACTAGAAGATCACATAGAGGCTTAATGCATCCTTGATTCACAAGATATCTGCAACCAAAAGTAGGAATCAGTAGTTTGTCTAGGATGAGATTACCCAATTTTATCCCTATAACTGTTATGATAAATGACTTTTTATATTGGCCATTTATTGACATAATACTTTGTTGATACTATTGGCCAAATGAGGAAATATGAAATGTTAATAGATGATGAATTATAAGAGAATTGACAAACCTCTCACATCTATTCAATTTGTTCTTTGCAACCTCCAACATCATTGTAAGTAGCATCTGGCTTTTCTTCAACAGTCATCATTGTCACATTGGGATCAATATAAAGAGGAAAATGGATCTGAATTTGATACTTATTGCAATCAACCCTACATAAATAAAGAAGACCATCAATCATTACATTCCTGACAAAAACCACATGGTGTGACCTGAAGCAATCTCTAAATTTTTTTAAGACAATAATGCAAAAAACATATAACACTAGAGTTTAAAACATAATAATGCTTCACTAAGAAGTAATGTGATATCTCACGTGTCAGTGACACTTAGAATTGATGGATAATATTACACTCATCTCTAAAGGAAACAAACTCCCTAGAAGACAAAGTGAACACAAAAGGATGGTTTTGCAAGGGGGATTTTTTAATAATTGACCCGACACACATTCCTTCTTCAATATCAGTAGGGGAGACTTTATCACCCAGTCCAACCACAAACTACGTTCCCAAGAGACAAATTTGTAAATACTGCATGCAAGTCAATGTGGCTTTCGGGAAACATTGGGTTTTGAATTCATAAGCTTTGTTGCGAGAAAAAGACTAATCACTACAACTATAGTTTTAGTGTAAGAGTAAAGTAGCAGTTTTGATTCTTGTTGCACTTATAAGAGAATAATGACTTTACTATATGATCACAACACAACCTGGAGAAATAGGCATACCTTGGCAATTTGTTTAACACTTATGACATACTTGGAATCATCAGTTTTTGGATTAATGATCTTCGTGCACCTCGCTACTTGGATGAAGAAAAAGAACATATTCAGATCAATTAGATGTGACAGAGACTGATATGCTTGACCATTTTTACAAAATAAAAACATTCTTATTAATCAAACATAAGGAAAACTAATTTGTTTAACATTGTTTTGGGTAAATAAAAATAAATTAACACAAACATGATATGCATCAAAGATTGCCACATATATTGCTTGGGAAAATCCAATCCTGGGTCTAATGTTCAACAATTGACCCCCAAACTAAGCTACTGTGAAGCAGGTCTGATATTTCAATGTTTGACACCTTAGCTGAATCTAATGAAAAATGTAAACTATAGTAAAAATATAGGCTTGGGCCATAAAATATGTTACATTAAGAATCCATCTTGACCATTTTATTGTTTTCAAGGACAGGTAGCTTTCTTCTCATTCTTGGACTGAAGGATCATGCAGTCCATTCCACTGATTTTCTTTTCCTTTCTCCTTTTATTTTATACCATCCATTCTCAGAGGATCTCGGAATAGGCTGCATTGAAACTGAAGTGGCCCTATTTGATCAACCACAATCAGCTTGCTTATAGAGAACAGTTCCCTTTAACAGGTCCATCTTCTCCCCCTTCTAACACTCCCAGGGAGGGCTGTCAGATAAGGAGGCAATTAGATGAGAGGGTGGCTCCATCCCCAAATACTGGATAGCATAAACACCAATTAGAGGCTAACTTCTACTCTTCGATCTCTTTGATAAAAACTACCAGTTTTTTCATGCACATAGAATTAAATTTTGTAACCACCAATCAGGGGTTGTTAACAACCTTTATAAATCCAAATAAAGCTTCATTCTAGGTAGCCTTCAAAGGCTTACTCAAATTTTTGGGATTAAGAAGCCAAATAAAGTCCACTCCATAGATATTACCACGGTGATTGCGATGGTTAACCCACTAGCAAACCAACAGCTCATTAATTAGAAATTTGCAGTTCACCAAAAGTTAATTTTACTTTTGTTCCATTTTCAACAATCAATACTAAAAGGAAAAGGATTATAAAACCTACAAACCAGTGACCAGCATACAGCTAAATGGTACAAACCTTATGAGCATCGACATCACTGTCTGTGTAGTGGTGAGCAGTATCATAGGAAGAAAAAAGACCTTGAGACCGCAGGAATTTGTGAAGATTCCCTCGTTTGCTTCCATTCCAATCCCTGCATGGTACTACTACTTTAGAAACTGTAACCAAAACAAATACTGTTAAAAGGAATAAATCATAGACCTTACCCACAGAGAATAATAGGGACAAAAGGAAGCTTATAGTCTTTCTTTTAGGTTTCCAAATACTCTAGGATTTTGTATACCTGTTACGGACATTGAGACTGGATTCTTGAATCAAACCAATGGAGATTGAAAATAACTTGTTTAGGCTTTAAGGGAAAGAAATCACAACAAATGATTTTAAAATGAGGAAATAAAAAATGAAAGTGGAGAAAATTATAGACAACAGATAATCTGAAGGTCCATAACCATCCCAAGTTCCTTAATTTTACATGCTCATTCTAGGGGTATACTTTCCCTGTGGTGAAGGCATTTCGCAGGTGGTGGAACCAAATTTCTCCAAGGTGGCGGCACCAAAGGTCTCGATCAATATTGCGTCTACAAAATTTCCTTAATGCATGGTTGGCTTATTCCACTATTATAGTCCATTGTAAATAAATCAAATTTTCAATTGTCAAAGTAGAGAAATTAAGTTGTGAACTCAGGTTTTTTCTTACACAGTTAGATACTTGGGTCCCCCTTGCACTTTGGGAAGCCTCTATGAGCCATAGTATTATTCCTACCTCCTTCAGTGGTGCCCAAAACCCTACACCTTCTCCTCTCCAAATTTAAATTAATTTACGCTCAACCTTACTTGGTGTTTACACCATTGAAGCTCCTTCCTGTTGGACATGGCTATATCCATTTGAAGTCTTCACCTTTGTGCATACCCATACTCGATTACTCCCTTGCTTGACAACTCCAATGCCACAACAAATAGCCAAATCTCGTTGAGGGTCCTCTTCTCAAGTAGAATGGAGTGCTCAAGGCACACTTCAAGATCATAAGGAAGCACAGAGATATCATCCCCAAACCCTTGCTCCTATACAACAGGAAATCAACTATGTTAATATTGAATTTCGTGTTCAACATGATGAGAAAGTTGATGAGGAGGTCTTGGCCTCTATGGTTGAGTGGGTGATTGATTGAGGCCATACTTTAGGGAACTAAAACTAATATCTATGTATAATCGAGCTATACTAGAACATGAAATCGGTCCCCAACAATGTCTTACTAAAGCATAATGAAGCTCACAGGGAGATATTATTACAAATTGATGAACTACAAATGGAACACAAGGATAACAGTTTGCAACACTATGACATCTCTACCAAGTTGGCCCTTCAAATTTAATATATGGGACAGAGAACAAAGTCGATAACTAAATATCAATCCTCCTGGGGGTTACATGGCAATAGAATGGTTTGCCACTGTTCATGCCATGGAAAATGAAACTAAGAACTTGTTGTGAAAACTTGTGCCCAGATTGAGCATACAATGTTTAAGTATTGGCATGAAGAATTAAGTCCTTAATAAGATCACAACTTTGTTATTATGAATAAACCTTCAAAGAAAAACACAAGACATTAAAGCCTATGAATCTAACAATTGAATATTTTTGCTCAAAAGAGCTTATTCTACTCTAAACTACTGCTCAGTAGAGCTTATTCATTTCCTATCCTACTATAGCATGTGCCAAAATAAGGCTGCTAATTGAAATTAGTGAATTAATGCGGCCAACTCATGAATACAATGGTCCTTTCATCTATGCTTAGTCATCATGAAAAACTAGGAAACCTCGAAACCAAAATGTTTGAAGTATGGAATATTGTCATTGCTAGGCTACAATAGAACCTGGGTACTTGGAAATGAAAAATGTCATCAATTTTGATGCAACAGTGGACATGAGTTCCCACGAGATATGTGTAGCTATCCTGAGAGGATTTTTGTGAACTTTGTCAAACTACATACTACCCCCTTTTCTTGAAACTCCCATTTTCCATCATATGAGAGCACATAATATTGTCCAAATGATTGTTATTAAAGGTCTGTATTGGATAGATGAAAACTTGTCACAAGGGAAGAATGATCTGCAATTCTGTCTTTTAAGGAATATTTATTCCATAGTCTTCCATAACCATTATTAGGCCACCACAAGTGCTAGTAACACAACCCATCTGGTAGTTATAAAACTAAGGCTCTAAGTGATAGGCCTATAAATAGTTGGGGAATGCACTCTAGTGTCATAGCTATAGATTTTCCCCTGAGAGATCACATCCACATTATTACAGGAAAACAGTTCTGAAGCAGTAATATGTAGTGTAGAGCACTCCTTGCTGGTTATTATGGAGTAGCAAGGCCACCAGACCAAATTATTCCAACCCTAGGTCATTGAATCTACTAGTTCTTATGTTTCAATAGGGGTAGTGTCTTCCTGGTGTTCAAGTATTTATTTTTCCCTTAATTATTTTTTGGAGTAGCACTAGTTTGGGTGGTGGTAGGAATGTATCATGTCCTCTTCTTTCCTGGAACACAGAGGGGCCTATTTTGATGCCCTCTCATTCTCTCGGTGTTTGTTTTGCTACTAATTATATCAACGTCAATATCACTACACTTCTATGGTGTAATAGAATTTGTCTCTTCTTCCTTAATATGAATTAGTAGGTACTTTGTAGTGAAGGGATTCATTACAATATATTCTCCCTCCTTCGCAATTGCAATGGGTGGAGTCACAGAATATTGGGCTCATTTAGTGAAGTTGCAACCATTGGAGTTGCAATGACTTCTTCCCAGAATTTTATTACTTTGTTTATAGCTTGTACCATGAGTAACCTGATAAGGCCATGGTGAGAGATGAAATATCTTGGTATGTTTTATTTTTGTGCATGGGCTTCCTTATTTTGCAGGGACTTGAGTAGGAAGTACGGCATATTGAAATTGTGACAGTGTCTGAGATGGTCAAGGAAACAAATGTGCATATTCCTCTAAGCCAAATGAAGCACCTATACTGTCAGTAACCTAGTGAATTGACTATGGCTCAAAGTTTTTACCGAAAATTAAATATTAGTTTTAGCATTCACTAGATACATAAAGGAACCTCTAAACTGTCTATAAGTTCACTAGATAGCATGTTTATAATGTGGCAATGGTACCAACGAAGAAATGGTAAGATGTTACCATGGTTTAATGTAGACTCTTTGACCCAGAGCCTACATGATCTCCTTAAGGCTCAGTTTGCATCTTCAAAATATTATCTGTAGCCTGAAAAGTAGAAACCAAAGTTAATAGAAAAATTTTCCAAAATAAATATAATAAACATTATAAATATTCTTAATGAAAAGTATCGATACCTGTGTCACAACTGGAACCTGAGAAGGAATAATCTCTTCAGGAAGCCCTTGATGTGTAGCACTAACCTAAAAATTCCATAATGTTAAGACTCATACCATATACAATTATGTGACATAAATTCAATTTCAATTTGACATACAAAAATTTAGATAGATAGTAATGAATGTGACACATATAGATGATCATGTCCAAGATCTACAGAATGAGGATCAGGGGCAAGGAAATGTTGTTCTAAGAATGTTGTAAACTACATAAATTAAATAAATATATTGGCATAAGTTTTTGGAGACTAAATTTATATACACCAAAAAAACATGTTATATGCACTCTATCTCATCTTATAAATGTGTATTTTAAAATAGATCAAAACATGCTTGAACATACCTCGCCCATGGTGTGCAATTTTTGTGTAATGGATCTCTCATAGAGGTCTCCACATGAGGATTCATACTCCACAATCTCATCTCACTCCATTTCCCTTAACACATCATCTGGAATACTCACAAATGAATGAACTCCTACACTAGATGAAGGTTGGCTTGTCCCTAATTCGACTTACACCCCTCCTAAAGCAGCTGCAATATGTTCTTGTATCTTCTCCCTCATTTGTGATGCAGCACTGGAGATAAGGGCTAAATCCTATGGAAGTGTAACTACCCTAGGTGGTTGAGGTGCTAAATGAGGTGTTGGAGGCCTAAACCCAACATCTCACATAGCATTAGGTCGTTCATATGTACGACCTGTTCTAGCTCCATATAATTTGGACCTAGTATCTGTATAGTTAGGGTTCATGTGCTCTTGGAATTGAGCAAACAACATCCCAACAAAATATTGCGGCACCTCATCCTTATTTGAGAACTTCCCTTATGCATACAGGAACTTCTCATAAATATAAGGTGCAATATGGGGATCATTGAATCTTGGAATCTTCAGACGTTTTTTGTCTTCATGCCATAAGTCAAATAGTGACAAGGCAATTTCTTTAGTGACCCTATTTTTAACTTCATTGTAGGAGTGGATACCAATCACTGACGCTCTCCTCCTACACATCATGTCAAAAAAAACATGGGTTGATGGTCCAACCCCACGATAAGTCTCTATCAAACTCTCCAAATTGTCCAAAACAATTTGGAGACAATTTCGACTAGGGGCAGAGAGATTTCAACTTTGCAATTCATTGTGCAATCTCGTGGAATGCTCGCTTATCCCATTAATAGTAAGTAAGGAGATGGTATCTTCCTAAGGCATCTTCTTAGGAATATCACCAGGATGGGTGTAAAGGGGATCATACCTTGGATTTCGAGCAAACTCATGAACCCTACGACCTCTCCCCCTAGGAGGGTGACAACCACCACCTGTAACATGTTAAATTATTGCACATATTAATTAAATAATTTATAAGGAAAATTTGTATTTAAAAAACTTGTCTGGTCATTTTAAAATACCTTGTGGAAAAACTATCTCTTCCTCTTCGCTCATACTAGGATTCTTCCCTTCCGAGGAATGAACATCTCTAACACCCACTGTACAAGGCATTAAATTTTTTTATAACACAAGTAAATGAGATACAATAAGTTTCACATTAAACATACATCAAACAAATAGTTTTCCTTTAGATTTCACCTGGAGGAGAAGTATCCAAGTGTGGGATGGATGCCATAGGCTGAGATATTGTTCTCCTTTGCCCCTCACTAGCAATAGGGCCAACCCCAACTCCTACATTTGAACCTATGGAGAATACTTTTTTCACATTAAACACATGTCATTTGAAAAAAAAATTCACCTGTTGAACATTGAATATAACGTAAAATTGAACATTTTAACTAGAAATTGATCTAATGTGTACATATACCGTGTATAATATAATCCTCAGAATGGGCTCTATGAAATTGGGGACAAATGGGAATAGGCATATGGGGATCCTCTTGTTCGATTTCTTGTATGGGCACATGAGACATATGAGTGCATCTGCCTGTGTAGGACAAAAAAAATTCACATTAATCATTTTTTCACAACGAACAATAAATATAACCTACTTGAAAACATGACATAACTAAACAACCAATGTGCCTGATAATCATCCTCTCATGGAGGGGTCTCTAGAGGGCTCACTTGATGCCATTGTTGTTATAGTATCAAATCAAATTTCTGCCCCTCATAAACAAATTAGAAAACAAATTATCAATCGACAGTCATGTCATCAACCAATGGATAACAGGTACTATAGCTCCAACATTTTGAAGCCAACAAAAATATTAGTTATATGGGATAAAAAGTATGGTAAGCATTTTTCAATGTCTGGAATTTTGTTAGCAATCTCATATAAAAAGTTAATGTTAATACTTTTTTATATCTATTTCTTGTATCCTAAAATTTTAGTTATCAACCTCAAAATTTCCAAATTCGATTTAGAATCCCATTTAAAACCTTTCCTATTTTCCTTTGAAATAAGTTAAATTGTCTTTATGAGGACATGGTTTGTGTCAAAGCGCAAGGTTACAAGGTTGGGGTTACATGGACGCAAGGACATATAGGAACACATGCTTAGGTTACGACGATAAGGGTCAAAGGTTAAAATTATGCGAAGTTGAGGTGGAGAAAGCTATGGACATTAGCATATGAATGCCAGTTAAGTTTACAAAAACATACCTGGACAAGGGTCAAGGCTATAGTGACTCACCAAGTTATGGGACCGAGGTTACATGCCATACAAGGATGTAACCAACGTTCCTCTTCTCAACATGGATTCTCTCTAACTATGGATGATTAAACTATATTTTCATGTATTTTCATTGATAAAAATGCTTTATAATATGTTTTTATTGATATTTATCTTATCATTTTATGTTTTCTATGTTATAATATGTATGTGTGAACGTAACGGCAAACCTCATATAAACTTCATCATAAAATTTAAATTCAAATCAAACTTAATCATTTACAAACTCAAATTTGAACCCAAAGCACATGACATATACTTGCATGAATATATATTTTTTTAATTAATATTTTCACATTTTATATTATTTTGGTAAATTGGTTAAAAAAAACAAGACAGTGCAAGCCATTTTTTTATCCTAGTTTCGTTAGAACCTCACCTAGTTGATTCTGGTTCTAGTTTTCAAAACAGGGTATCAACATACCAAATGTCGAAAATACCCTTGAACCTACTAATAATGGATGAAGTCCTATATTTATTAATCTTAAACTTGGCATTGATGGTTGGGGCTTAACCCCAAAGGACTAGGATGACCCACCACCCAATGCTAGGATTTTTAGTTTGGAATAACACTTAGTTAGTATTCGAGGGAAAATTAAAACATGATGAGGTTTAATATGGAGGATATAGAAATTATAAATGAAATGAAAACCCTTATTAAGAAATATAAATCAGAAAAAGGTCAGCCAGAAAGAGATGCTAGCTAAGATAGAGAAAATGAGAGAGATTGTATAGAAATGTAGCCATAATTTTCAAGGTTCCTACTCTAACTATATAATTGTTAGGGAAAACTTTATACATGTTTCTCCCTTTCATGAAAAGCATCCCACAGTTTCAGTTTCAATTCCACAAACAAGAGAGTATTGTTGGTTTTCTTCCACCTTCCTCCACCACCACTAGTTGCACTCAACCCACCATTGAAACAATTGGAATAACTACAAGGAATATGCTTATGAGTACATGGAAAAATTTTGGTGTGATGAAGATATCCTACTCAGCTTATTATCAATCTACTCTAAAGTTCATAGTTTTTGTTAGTAAGAGCTTCAAAGGCCATTTTTATAGATTTAAAAAGAAGAAGAAATGTTTAATCCATAAATGACTAGTTTGTAGAGATTGAAAAATCAGGGGGAAAAAAAGGTGATTTTTTCTCAAATGGATGGAATGATGGAAAGTCTCTTACCACGATTAATTGTCTTTTTTATTTTCACACAAGGATCCTTGTTTTTGATATCAATAAATGCATCTAACTCGGTTAAATATGCAAACTTGTTAGTTCAGCTATGGAATGTGATTGTCCTCAAGCTAGGTGTGGAGAATGTTCTTTAGGTTATCACTGATAATGCCTCTAGCTATGTTGTTGTTGGTAAGAAGTTGGGTGGAAAAAAACCCAACCAAACTACAAAATCCATGCACTGCAACTACCTAAACTTTTCATATTTGGTGTCTAATTATTTGGATTTACATTGAAGTCCATGAATATGTATTTTTTTTAAATATTTTATTTTGTTTTAGTAAATTGGTTCAAAAACTAGTCTATATGGGCCACTTTCTTATTTTGGTTTGTTAGAACCCTTAAATAGTTTATTTTGGTTGTGGTTTTCAAGAAATTGGTCTCACCATACCAAAAGCCAATAAGCCTGTTGGACCTACCAATCATGGATGGGAACCAATTATTGTTATCCCTAAAATTGTTTTAGATGATTGGGGCATAACCCCCAAGGGCCATGGTGATCCATCACCCAATGCTGCTTTGTGTTTATCCCAAAACTTGAGCCATTATACTTTCACATACTATATGTTTTGAAGGATTTGGTAAATTTTGTTATTGTTTAAGGGGTGTTGGATAGCCATTTGTGGGAATTTTTCTTTAATCCCAATCAATTTTGATTTTTGACAATGCTAGTGGCAATGACACACCACTTAAAAAATTCATTAACACATCAGACGTTGAGCTTTGATATCCATGACCATAGAGTCAAGTCCATTGACAACATCAGCCCTCATTACATCAAAGTTACCCAACCTATAGACAATCTTGGAAATGTATTTCTGAAACATTGAGGATGTAATTCCCAACACACTGTAGTTTCTCATTGGCTTTATGTAATTTTCAAAAAATGTTTTTTCACTCTAGGTGTCATTAAAGGATTTCATTTATTTTATATATAGAAATAATTCTCCCTTGAGCACCATTTTGTATATATACTAGCAAATATCCATCTTCAACCTAGTTTTAATAAGCACCAAGAGGGATTAAGAAAATCCTGAATGAAAATCTATCGATATTTGAAAGATTGAAGATTAAGATGGATCTATATTTCCAAATTTAATTTAATTTTTATTTTTTTTAACCAAGTCAAGAGATTATACTGAATCAGTAACTTTGAATCCTTGACTATGCATTATTATCTGATGAATTTCATGTCCTCAAGCTACCTTCCACCATTTGAGAGCCAAAAAATTATATAGGGGACTCATGATCAATCTTGGATTCTAGTGGCGAGTGTAGAGATGAGACTAGAGGCTTTGACCATCATGCAGAAGGAACCCCCTGATAATGGTCGTAAAAAAGCCAAAAAAATCACTAGATCTAGGATAAAAACCTCATTTGAGATGCAAGAAGGAACCTAAAGTGAATGGAAAATCCTTTGGTTGGCCTACCAAGAGCCACCGTCCTATTTAAAAATATATTCTTTCCATTAGCTAAATCGTGCTTGACAATGACATAATGGTTCCCAGAAACCCTAGCTAACAAGCCCCAACCACCGTCATTCACTTTAGAACCTTACCAATATATCAAAGTGAAACCCTCCCCAATGACATTGCTTGGAACATCACTGACTCTCCATGAGGGTTTGAAATAAGGGATGCAAATGAGGTTAACAATGTCTCCAAGGGTCTCAAACTATAACTAGGAATACTTGACTATGCATTATCAGTAACTATCACTGGTTGTCACTATGGATGTTGGGTAAGTTCCTTGAATGTCCCCCATTTTCCATGCAATTTCCTAGGGCAGGAGAAGGTATGCCCTAGGGAAATGGGATTTTCCCTACAATTCTCGTCCCCCAAAGTATGTCCATATAGCCATACAACAACACACTAGTACAACCATGTGTGTGTGAAGGTCGGTGGTTGAATTCCAGTCATGTTATAGTAAGTCTGCACAATAGCAATAACAATTTAGCCTATAGTGTTTTTAAATAAAACGCAGTTGGATAACAAAATTTCTCGGTATGTCAGGAATGAATTAAGGGATTCCAAAAAAAACATTGAAAAGGTAGAGCCTGAGCAAGCTGTATTCAGAAATAAGGTTTTTGTAGGAGGAGGGTTAGCCTTAGGCGGTTGTTTCTACTTCTTAGAAGTCGAAATAGGACTAGTGAAGGGATTATTTTGTAGTATGCTATCATAGTGAAGAACATTTCTCCCTTGCTTCTCGATCTTCCTTTTAATTGAATAATATTTGGATTTGTGCAATTTGACCTCAGAAAATCAAGCAAGTGCAACAAGTGAAGAGACTTACCTGGCTCGATGAATGACGATGGCTCGAATGCTCAGCAGTGACAGCTCCAGTCCAAAATGATAGCTCCAATCTGTGAAAACACGAAAACGATAGCTTTAAAATGAAAATGACAGTGTAGAATGCCGTGCGAGTTAATAATTTTGGGGTTTTATTATAAGAATAAAACTCTCAGACAAGAGTTAAAAAAAACTCTCGACCAAGAGTTTTCTTAACTCTCGTCCAAGAGTTTTTTTAACTCTTGTCTGAGAGTTTCCCCAAGAGTTTATGTCAATACAACTCTCGAACGAGAAAATACTTAACTCTCGTCCGAGAGTATTTTAACTCCGGTCAAGCCCAATAAAACTCTCAGGCGAAACATTAAAAAACTCTTGGACGAGAGTTTTAAAAAATATCGGTTGAGAAATGGAGTTGAATATTTTCTCAGATGAGAAATTAAAAATTTCACCCAAATTATAGCCAGTCCCCAAAAACTGTTTCCCAACTTCGGGATTTCACCCTGAAGTAATTTACTTTGGGAATAACATTTGGCTGACAAATACGATTCCATATCCCACTTTTGGGAGGGACCTATTCTTCCAAGAGGAGATGCGTGTAACCTTCTTTGACTGAGTAGCATGTGTTCTTCCAACACCATTTATCCATTTTATCTCTCCAAATTGGAGAGCATCCCTCGACAAGATTTAATAGTTCTTTTTTTTGCTCATTTAGTTGTCCGGGGATATCTGGCAGAAGCCAACTGTTCCATTTCCTTTTGTCATCCCATGCTGAGATTTTTGCCAAGGTTGTAATTTTAATCAATATGAAGTGATCATGGAGGGGTTTCAGCTATTCCAAATCTTCTAGAGGGGCGTTATTCATTATTTTTTCCTCCCAAATTTTGACTGTAATACCATTTCAGGAAATCTGCTGATGCTTTGAGTAATCAAAAGAGATGAGGATAGAAGAAGACGCCAAATTGGGGAGCCTTGAGTGGATGTAATATACCTACTTTCCTATTCATGTTTCTTGAAATACTTTCCTCTTATTAATTGAGCCTGCCATTCTTCAAGTTTTGTGACTAGCCCCCACCATAATTTAGCCCCAATTGTTGGGTTCATTAATCTTGGGTCACGAATTCTGAGTCCTCCATGTTTCCTGGGTGCTGTAACATTCTTCCAGTTTACCATGTGATATTTCCTTATTTCTTGTTTCGGTCCTTCCCATAGGAAATTCCTTATGAAACTTCCAAGTTGTTGTAGGACATACTTTGGAGCCTGGAGGACCGCAAACTGATATATAGGGAGATAAGAAAACACTGATTTCATAAGAATGAGACAACCTATTGGTTTTATCTAAATCCCTCCCCAATTGGTTATTTTCTGTTTCATTTTGTCAATCATGCCTTTCCAGGCCTTAGGACTGGCCCTTTTCAAGAAAATTAGGACTCCTAAGTATTTAAATTCCTTCTAGTCGATTTCTACCTTAAACTCCAATATTTTTTCCATTTTTTTGGATTTTCTAAGGGAGATATTCCATGCGTATAATATACTTTTGGCATAGCTTGTTTTCCATCCAGATTCTTCTTGGAATTTGTACATATAAGATTTGAATCTTCTAGCTATAACTAGAGAGGCTCCACCAAGAAGAGTTGTATCATCAGCAAATTTCCCATGATTTATGGTTTTGATTCCTTCTTTAAATGTAATTCTTGGGATGTGTTGAGAGAGCCTTGCTACTTCAAGGTTGCGACTAAGGGCCTCTCTAACCAAAATATATTAAAAGGGTGAGAGGGGGCACCCTTGTCAGAGACCTCTTGATGCTTGGAAAAACCCTGCCCCCCTACCATTAATCAGGGGAGAGATCCAGGGCATGGAAATGCATTTCTCTATCCATCCAGTGAAGGTCTCTTTAAATCCCATTTTCTTCATTATGTCGAGGAAAAATTTATGTTGAACCCTATCAAATGCATTGGCCATATCCAGTTTAAAGACCATTCCTTGTTCCTCACGTCTCCAACTTGAGTCGATGGCTTCCTGGATTAAGATTATATTGTCATATATTTGTCTTCCTGTGACAAAACCGCCTTGGTTAGGAGAGATGAGAATATGAAGGAGGACTTTCAGTCTAAGGACTAGGATTTTGGCAGTAATTTTATAAGAGAAGTTGTAGAGGGAAATTGGCCTAAATTGCAAGAAATTTCGTTCTTTTCATATTAGGGCTAAAAAGGTTGAATTTAATCCACCGTGTTAGGTTACAATTACTGTAGTAAAAGAAATCAATGTCCAATTATTTATAACTATATCTTGTCTGGCATAGGATTCCAACTATTATCCTTGAAGGTCAAGTGTAAATCTCACATGAACGTGGTCTAGCACCGAATTAAGATATTTAGGTAATTAGTTAGAAATTGATAGTATAGTGGTTATCGCTAAACGATTGTTTACTTCCTTTAGTATCCATTTACCATATTTTAGGTAATTTTATATGAATAGTTCACTTTTAGGTAACCAATTAGAAATTGACAGTATAGTGGTTATCTCTAAAGGATTGTTTACTTCCTTTAATATCCAATTACCATCTTTTAGGTAATTTTATATGAATAGTTGATTTTTTTTTATGATTAGTAATTGTATGAATTTATATATAAATCAGAGATAGCGTTGCAAAGAAATTTATATATAAATAAGGGATATATTTGCAAAGTAATTGGTTTCACCTTAATTAATAATCTAATATGTGAAGTGATATTTATGATCTACTTCATCGTGTGAAATTTATAAATTTACATTACATATAGAACTAGATAGTGTATCAAACCAACTTTGTATTTTTCTCATAATGATTATCATGGTGCCCATGGTAAGTATCTTGAAGTCTTGCCGCTGTTAGTTGTAAGGAAAAGGTATTAGAAACAATTTAATGTAGCTCATGTTCTAGTGGCCACTTCACCATGCACATTGATTATCTCTTCATTCTTTTCTTTTTTCTAGGATTCTAAGTTATCTAACTCAAAGGTTACAATTAGTTCTTTTTTAGAATATATTATTCTTATTTAAGAATAGAAAGGTAAAGATAGGTTGACTTCACATACGAGGAGGGATTATAATATTAGTTTAAGGATAAGAAGGAATTTGGGAAGCATCAATCTCATGGTCTTCACCTCACTTAGAGAAATTGACCTAGTTTTTTCATATGCTAAATAATCACTATTTATCATTGGTGTAGGCTTCTTTAGCAATAGAGATAAAGGAATAAACACTAATACTAGTAAAGGAATCAACACCAATACTATTAGTTTCTTTTTGACCATATCTCTGATTTGAAATATCCATCCTCATCAATTTTGAACATATCAAAATTATTATAGATACCTATTAATTGAGGTAAAATTGATGCATTAACTCTAGGTAAGTTGGATTTTGGACTAAAAAGTATTCTTTATGAAAGTAAAAATTGAATCGAACCTTATGCTCACAAGTGAGTTGTCCATTACATGAGTTATGACCCTTATACATAATAGAAAGCAACCACAAGAAATTGAACAATCCTATCCTCCATCATAAATGGAAGGGAAAACCATTTATCTTCTTATCAATGTAGAACAACCTAGGTTTGACATCCACCCCTAAGCAATTATGTGGGGAAGATAAAGTCACACTAACAAAACTAGTTTAGCAATGCATTAACTAATTAACTAATTTATTTGATGTGCATTAAGTAATTGACTAATGGATTTTATGTTTTTCATGTGAAAATGATTAACAATCATGGTAATTAAATTTCGTAAATAAAACACAAAATCATACTATAAAAAAATTTATTTTTATGTTCTTAGAACATACTAATATTTTTTTTATTTGCTATTAAATTTTTTATTTAATAAAAAAATTTAGGTTCTCAAACTTCTGTGGTTGTCGTTAATTGCAAAATTTGGATTATCCACAGTATCATAAAACAATGGTCGACGTTTTGAATCCCAATGGGGATCCATCTTCAAGACAAGAAATGAATGAAGAATGAAAGAAGGTCGCAAGAGGTCAAGGTATAAATAGTGATGGCTAATGATGATGAGAGGAGCCCACAACAGATTATGTTAATCTATTTAAAATAAATTTTATTTTATTATTTGTAAAAAAATTTAAAGTTTTTTAATTTAATTTAATTTAAATAATAAATATTTAAAATTTCTAAATAAATATTTAAATAGGATATAATTTAAATTAATAATAAATAATATATTAATTATTATAGTATATATTAATAATTAATATATATACTATTATACTAATTTATATATAATAGTACTTTAATATATTAATTATTAAATATATTAGCTATTAAATTAATATTAGGATGTTAATAATATATAGTAATTAATAATAATAGTATTAGGATATATTAATTACTAATGTTAATATTAATAATTATAAAATATATATTATAATAATTAATTAATATTATTATAATAGTAATATTATTAATAACTATTAATTATATATTACTATTATAATAAATTGTTATTATTAATTAAGTATATTACTAAATTAATTAATATATCCTATTAATATATCACATATATATATTAATAGGATATATATATTATTATTAATATTAATATTATAATAATTATATACTATATTCAAAGAAGAGAAGCTCACATCGATAATTACTTATTAATATTATTATGTAAACTAATATTATTTTACTATAATATTAATATATAAATTAATTATCCCCAGATGCGGGTGCAAGTGTCGTTAATGGGAGCGATGGGACACAAGGCAATCGGACGGGAGGCCACATGCCATCCCTCACGGAACCTTGGCACCCACCTGATCGCAGTTAATGCCCGCGTTTGATCTTAATGACGTTGATATGGAGTCGATTCTCATCATACAAACTGGTATTCGAGGCAGCCTCCACTGCTGCAACCGCATTTCACATAAGATTTTCAGGCTTGGTCATTCAATGCGGAGGTTGGATGGTTGCAGGAACGGATTGTTATATGCAATGGAGCCGCCCGCCCCTACGCCAATGCATTCGTGGTGTAATCCTGCTCAGGACAGAGCCAGAGTTCGCACCACCACTGGGAAGCGCAGTCGCCATACCTGTTGTTTGGTGCCCGCTGATAGTTTTCACATTTCAATTGCAGGCTCTTGATTGTCTGCAACAGTGGTTCTGGGCACTCCTCCTGAGCAGAACCCCGTCAATACTCAGTCGCTTCAGCACTCCAACTCCTGTACAGTTGCAAAAATGCCAAGGCTTAGGCAGAGGATGCGGTGCCGGAGAGGGTCCTCTCGTTCGGCCAGAAGGCATTCGCCATCCATTTCCTCTTCTCCGTCAGATTCTTCTGTGCCCTCGAGCAGCCTCCCTCGTCTCTTTCGTGGGCGCTTGCTTCGTTCTGGTCGACGGCTTGACTCGCCTTCTGGTGATGCTTTTTCGGCTCAGTCCCACACGGCCCTCTTCTCGTTCGACTGTGCTCTCAACAGACCACGAGTAACTGTGGCCATCTATGTAGTCTTCCTGGAGGAGCCCTTGCCTGAGATTCCGCCAGACGAGCATGCTCCGGACGACAGCGCACATTTGGAAGCGGTGCAGCAGGATTTGAGGGGTCAGCCTTCTGAGAACAGGGAGTCTTTGCAGGTAGACGCTGGGTGCGTTCAGGCACATGACGAAGCAACTCCTCCAGCTGTCCACAACACCGCTGACCTCTCCCATGCTCAAGGCGATCCAGAAGAATACGGTTGCAGGATCGAGGAAGTTGCGCCGAATGAGTAATTCGGCCCTCTTCTCTTGTCTTTTTTGTTTTTTCTCTGCCCTCTCTGAGGGAATGTTTGGTTGTTTTAATGTTTCCTTCAACTCTGGACCATTTTTTGTCAATGTCTAGTCTCAGTCTTTAGAGCAGTCTAGTACTGTTAGAGTCCAGTGCTACAGCTACGAAATGTCTATGCTCCTAGTGTTAAGTCAAAGACATTCCAGTCCGATCCCCTGCGTGGGATTTTTTCAATTGATTGTTCCTCAGGCTGGTTTCCCTCCAGTAGGGTAGCTAAATACTAGTCTCTGTCAGTTAAAATTGCCACCCCGTAGGCATTGTTATGGCCATGGCGAGATGTACTATATTTTCCACTCTTAATAGATTACTCTAACTTAGAAAAAAAAAACATATAAATTAATTATTATCCTATATATATATATATATATATTAATTTATTATAATATTAATTTTAAATTTTTTTACAAATAACAAAAGAAAATTTATTTTAAATAGATTAACATAATATGTTGTGAGCTCCTCTCATTATCATTAGCCTTCACTATTTATACCTTGACCTCTCGTGACCTTTTTTCATTCTTCATTTATTTCTCGTCCTGAAGATGGATCCTTGTTGGGATTCAAAACGTCGACCATTATAAATAATTATTAATATAAATATTAGCTATCAACAGAATAAGAAATGAATATTATAATAATAAATAATATTAATTTTATATTAATATTATTATTAAGTATAATAATATAATAATAATATAATAAATAAATAATAATATTATTAATAATAGTAATATAATATATAATATTAATATTAAAAATAACATATATAATATTATTAATAATATTAATATTATTATTATTAAATAACATTAACCTTATTACTATTATATTAATTTAATAATATATAACATTAATAATAAAATATATAAATACCGATATTAATACCACACTAATACCAATATATTAATAACTGGAATCTGTATTTAGGAGCTCACAACAGATTATATTAATCTATTTAAAATAAATTTTATTTAATTATTTGAAAAAAAAATTAAGTTTTTTAATTTAATTTAATTTAAATAATAAATATTTAAAATTTCTTAATAAATATTTAAATATTTATTATTTAAATTAAATATAATTAATAGTTAATATTATTAAATTATTTATTATTTTTATAATATATTTAATAATAATAATATTAATATTATTAATAATATTAATTAATAATATTATATATTAGGATAAAATTATAATATATCATCACCTTAAATTATATTAGTCTATTAATTATACTTAATGTTATTAATAATATTAATTAAATAGTTAAAGTATATTATATTTATTATTAAATAACATTAACCTTATTACTATTATATTAATTTAATAATATCTAATATATAGTATTATTATATTAGGTATATTATTATAATATAAGTATACTAATAGATATAATTTTACCTAATTATATTATCAAGATTTTATAGCATATTAATATAAAATAGTATATTATAATATTATTTTATTATATTATTATAGTATATTATAATAAAATCTCCTTTTTATAATAGCAATTAATTTAGTTATATGAATTAATTAATTAATGCAATCACATTATTTCATAGAGCGATTAACATGCATGCATAGCTCACTCTTCTTTCACGCAGCGAGCAATACGTTAGTACTGTAATCACACGTATTAATATTACGCATATGAATATAACTGGAATTGTTATTAGTGCGGTGTCCATAGAATCATAGAATCATAAACGTACCAGTTTTCATTTTGTTTTTTTAAGAAACATCCACCTAATATCCCTCATCAAGTAATATATTAGTCTATTAATATATAATTAATATAAATAAAACTAATTATAAAATATAACTATATTATAATTATTTAAGTACATATCCAATAATATACAGATTTTTCATTACATAATTACTTATTTTTTGGTAAACATATGTTGACTAGTATTCTTCTCTAACAGGTGCAAGGGACACTTGTTGTTGCAAATGCAAAGTCCACACCATTTGAACCTGTGTGTGCTTCTATAGTTTCCCAATGTCATCATCTTCAATGATAGAAGATACACAAATATTTTTCATTAAATAAAAATAGAAAACCCCTTATGACTGTAACCAAAAATTATCAATTTAAGATAATTTGGACTATGATTGAGATCATCACTTAACTTTAGACTATAGAAATAATTAATAATAATGGACTGTGTGATGCCATATTAATTGCATGTTTATACCTTAGATAAAAATGTAATAAATATGAACATTGTTATAAGATGTGTCTACTTTTGATGAATAATGAATTTAAAACAATCCATTATTATATTTTTAAACACTACCTAATGAATAACGGAAAATCTATTAATTATTATAATAATTAATAATAAAAATTAATTAATAATAATATATTATAATAATAACAATTAATATATTATAATAAATATTAATATATATTATTATAATAATTATTAATGATTAATATAGTTTATAGTTATATAATAATTAATAATAACAATTAATAATAATATATTATAATAATAACAATTAATTAATTTATATATATTAATAATAATAGTATATATATATATTAATAATTATTAATAATAATATATAAATTATAGTCTATTATAAGTATATGGATTGTGTGACTAATCTTTATATGGATTGTTTGTGATTTTTTTAACTAATGAAAATATATGTTTTATTTTTATATCATTTTTATTAATAATATATGTTTTATAATAATTAATATTTATGAATCTAACTTATTTTAAGTATTTATGTATATATTCGTAAATAATTTATTAATATATATTATATTATTATTATATAGAAAAGTATAATAATATATTTTAATAGACTAAAATAATCTAATATACTTTATTAAATAATTAATAAAATATAATATTAATATTATTCTTTTCTATATAATAATAATAAAATAAAAGATTGATAACAAATAAAGGCAGGCATGCTTTCAACCTAAAAAGCTAAATAAGGCTAGCTTAATAATATTAATTAATTAATAATAATAATGTGATATATTATAATATTAATTTTATAGTTATTATTAATCATCAATAATTATTATTAATATTATGAAATATCTATTAATTATTTTATAATATTATTATAGTATATTATAATAAAATCTCCTTATTCTAATAAGGATTAATTTAGTTATATGAATTAAATAGTTAATGCAATCACATTATTTCATAGAGTGATTAACATGCATGCATCGCTCACCCTTCTTTCATGCACCGAGCAATACGTTAGTATTGTAATCACATGTATTAATATTACCCATATGAATATAACCAGAATCGGTATTAGTGTGGTGCCCATAGAATCATAAACACACCAGTGCGTATAGACACATAAATGCACCAGTTTTCATTTTGTTTTTTTTAGAAACATTCACCTAATATCCCTCATAAAGTAATATATTAGTCTATTAATATATAATTAATATAAATAAAATTAATTATAAAATATAAGTATATTATAATAATTTAAGTACATATCCAATAATATACTCATTTTTCATTACAGAATTACTTATTTTTCGGTAAACATATGTTGACTAGTATTCTTCTCTAACAGGTGCAAGGGACACTTGTTGTGGCAAATGCATAGTCCACACCATTTGAAACTGTGTGTGCATTTACAGTTTCCCAATGTCATCATCTTCAATGATAGAAGATACACAAATATTTTCCATTAAATAAAAAAAGAAAACCTCCTATGACTGTAACAAAAAATTATCAATTTAAGATAATTTGGACTATGATTGAGATCATCACTTGACTTTTATCACTTAACTTTAGATTATAGAAATAATTAATAATAATGCACTGTGTGGTGCCATATTAATTGCATGTTTATACCTTAGATAAAAATGTAATTAATATGAACATTGTTATAAGATGTGTCGAATTTTGATGAATAATGGATTATTAATTAATATGAATATAATACGGCATACTAGAGACTAATACAATAATTTAAATTAATAAAAGTATAATATTAATAATAAGACAGTAATATTATATTAATATTATAGGTAAATCTCTAACATAATGTTATATATTATTAATTCTTTCACTATTATTATTATATATTAATAAATTAATATATTATAATATAAAATTTAAACCCTAAAATGAATATATAATAGTAATAATATATAATACCATATGTATATATTATATTATTAGACTATATAATTATATTAATATATATACTAGTATATATTAATTATCGGTACATAGTATTTAATGTTATATATTATATTAGACTATTAAAGTTTTATCTAACATATTATTTATATATATTAGATATTATTAAATTATTAGTAATTATCATTAATATATTTTTTATATATTAATTTATTATAAATATAAAAATTAATATTATTATCATACTCATATATATATATATATATATATATATATATATATATATATATATATATATATATATATATATATATCCTGTATTATTATTAATATATATCCTTTTAATATTATTATAATAGTAATATTATTAATAACTATTAATTATATATTACTATTATAATTAATTGTTATTATTAATTAAGTATATTACTAAATTAATTAATATATCTTATTAATATATCAGGATATATATATATTAATATTAATATTAATATCATAATAATTATATACTATATTCAAAGAAGAGAAGCACTCATTAATATTTTTTATTCAACATCATTAAAAATCTTTGACATATTCAAAATTATGAACTTACTTACTGTAACCCAATTTTATGACACCAATAGTGAAATGAATATATTAGGCCTCTGCTAATATATTTAAATAATTTTAGTCATGAGTCTTAATATTTATTTTAATTAATTGCCTTTTTCTTGTTGTCACCATCTCTATTTCTTTTCGTGAGGTGGCCAGCAACGACCCCTGTCGCCTTTTGCTCATCCATCCCAAGCACCCCTCCAGCGACCTGGGTCCCTCTGGTTCGTTGAAAACTCATTAGGCTTTGGCTGGGCACAATCGAGATTCGAACAGTGGCAGCAGCTCAGACTATTACAAAGAGCGGAACAAGCATGATGAAGACAAAGGCGAGGTCAGAGTTACGTAGCAGAAGATGGCTCCAGGTCACCCTCCTGCAGAAGAGGATGAATACAGATGCCTTATCGTTGAAGAACCGCCTCCAGATTCTCATGACACATAGTTTTTCAGGTCTTCCTATGCTTACGGACACTAGTCTTTTAGTTTTTCCTTCTGTTTGCTATTATGCTTGGTACATTTACTCAATTTTGTATAATGTTGGTTTCCTCTTTAGAGGCAGTGCTCCAAACTCATTTTAGGTTGGTTTCCCTACATGGGCAGCTCCATTTTTTGTTGTTTTGAGACAAAATGTCACTGAAACAGGCTAGTTCCGCAATGGCCCATGCCTCATATGTTTTATTAATAGATTTTAAGCTTACTTAAAAAAAAATTATTTATTTTAATTAAATTCAATTTAGATAATAAATATTTAAATATTTATTAAAAAAATTTAAATATTTATTATTTAAATTAAATTAAATTAAAAAACTTTAAATTGTTTTATTATTAATATAAACTAATAGCTATATATTAATATATTATTCTGAGCTCTAAATATATATACTATGTTATATTATTATATTATAATATTATATTTTCTATTACCCTTTCTCAAGTTTATTTTTATGTTCATTGTATGAACATCACGACCTTTGAGGAGGATTCGACCTTATTTTACTGCGGGTCATTTGTTCTATTTCTTAGGTGGGTTTCTTTTCATTGTTTTATTTTTCATTTTTCAGATCATCCTAGATTAAATTAAGATTTTCATGAATTAATTAAATTTGTTGCATCATGGCCCTGCGAACCTATCTTAGATCCTATTTAATTTATCATAAACAATATCATAATATAATAATAAGGAGATCTAGGGTCAACTAATAACATTAATATACGGATATAAAACTAATCTCATATTATAATATATATCCTATTCTAATACATTAATTATTATATTAATATTACTGATTATATATATTAATATTAATAATAATATAATAAAATATAGACTATTATAATAATTACATTAATTAATATATTATAATTAATATTATTAAGTTAATTTAATTATTAATTACAAATTAATTATATTTATAATTAATTTAATTATTAATTATAAAAATAATTATTTATTTGTTTTATCAATTTTATTTTATTTTTATTTTTATAATTTTATTGAATCAAATTAAAGAAAATATATACAAATACATATACATATATAGCCAATTTTCAATAAAATTTCCTTATTATAATAATAATTAATTTAGTTCTATGAATTAAATAATTAATGCAATCACATTATTTCATAGAGCATTAACATGCATGCATACATAGGTAATACAAATATAATATAGACTAATATAATATTAATTAATTAATAATAATATATATATTAATTAATTATTATAATATATATATATATATATATATGGTTATTATTATGTTAAAATACTAATATAACCATTATAGGTTATATTAATAATATATAGTATATAATATTATATTTTTAGTATTATATATATATATATATTATTTACTTATGTTTCTTCACATTTTTAAAATATAAATAGAACATTTTTACGATATTTTTATTTTTCCATGTCAAGATATATTTTATAATAATTAATTAATAATAATATATATTAATTAATTATTATAATATATTATAAATTAATATATTAATTGTTATTATTAATTATTATATTAATATTAATGATTATATATATTAATATTAATAATAATTATTATAATAATATAATAAAATATAGACTATTATAATAATTATTAGTTAATATATGCATTAATTAGTATATTAGAATTAATATTATTAAGTTAATTTAATTATTAATTAAAAATATAATTATTTATTTGTCTTATTTATTTTATTTTATTTTTATTTTTATAATTTTATTGAATTAAATTAAATTAAAGAAAACATATATATATATAGCCAATTTTCTATAAAATCTCCTTATTATAATAACAATTAATTTAATTATATGATTTAAATAATTAATCCAATCACATTATCTCATAGAGCGATTAACATGCATGCATACAGAAGTAATAAAAATATAATATAGACTAATATAATATTAATTAATTATAAATAAACCCTACTAAGAGAGTTAATATTAATATTATTATAAACTAAAATTAATATTAATATAATTAACAAATAATTATATAATATTAATGTTAAAATACTAATATAACAATTATAGGTTATATTAATAAGATATTGTATATAATATTGTATTTTTAATATTATTATATATTATTTATTTATGTTTACTGACATTTTTAAAATATAAATAGAACATTTTTACAATTTTATTTATTTTTCCATGCCAAGGTATATTTTATAACAATTAATTAATTAATTAATATATATAAATAAATAAATTATTATAATATATTATAAATGGAAGGGAAAACCATTTATCGATGTAGAACAACCTAGGTTTGACATCTAGCCCTAAGCAATTATGTGGGGAAAATAAAGTCACACCAACAAAACTAGTTTAGCAATGCATTAACTAATTAACTAATGTATTTGATGTGCATTAAGTAATTGACTAATGGATTTGATGTTTTTCATGTGAAAATGATTAACAATCATGGTAATTAAATTTCGTAAATAAAAGACAAAATCATATGTTCTTAGAACATATTAATATTTTTTTATTTTCTATTGAATTTTTCATTTAATAAAAAAATTTAGGTTCTCAAACTTCTGTGGTTGTCGTTAATTGCAAAATCCGGATTATCCACAGTATCATAAAACAATGGTGGACGTTTTGAATCCCAATAGAGATCCATCTTCAGGACGAGAAATGAATGAAGAATGAAAGAAGGTCGCAAGAGATCAAGATATAAATAGTGAAGGCTACTTATGATGAGAGGAGCTCACAACAGATTATGTTAATCTATTTAAAATAAATTTTATTTTATTATTTGTAAAAAAATTTAAAGTTTTTTAATTTAATTTAATTTAAATAATAAATATTTAAAATTTCTTAATAAATATTTAAATATTTAATATATATATATATATATATATATATATATATATATATATATATATATATATATATATATATATATATTAATTTGAGTAGTCTTTAGTGTGACTTTTTGAAGGCTTTTACGGTGACTTTTTACAGTGTAATTTTTCTAAATTCCGGCAGGAATTTATTGAAAAGAGAAGTTTGATTGCTAACTTTGCACAATCAAAGTGCCCTAGAGGTTTTTGAGGGTGCTGAATCGATATATAGAGTCAAAAAACCAGTTTGAATAACAAAAACCAAGATTTTCCCTCAAGATTTTTCACCGGATTCCAACACCTAAAACTTCAAAAAGTCGCACTAAAAACAACTCCTATATTAATTAATTTAAAATTTCTTAATAAATATTTAAATATTTATTATTTAAATTAAATTAAATAATAAAAATTTAAATTATATATATATATATATATATATATATATATATATAAATTAATTTAAATTATAATATATATATATATTAAATTATAATATATTATAAATTAATTAGTAAGTATATATATTATTTATTAATATGTTATAATATATATATTAATTAGTATATAGTGGGTTTCTTCTTTATCGTCTTTATTCATTAGATCCCACCATAGCTTTTTGTAACCTGCAAAATCATATATTGTATCAGGAAATATGAGATTTGGATTATTACCTGGTGATTGGTTAAAGCAGGTCCAGGTCCGTGCAGGTTCTCTGGTATGGTGTATAGCTAGCCATTCATAATAGATCTTTTGTCTATCACCTCCTCCTATAGCTATAACTGAAATATCATGGAAATCTTGTGACAAAGATTCCTTCGCTTCCCATGCTTTCCTCATATTGTGAGTGTACACCATATCATGAATCCACATGCTACCTTTGGGGTATACACGTCTTTCGGGAACTAGATGTTGTATATCTGTATGATTTTGTAGATTGGCATCTAATATTTTTGTATTGTGCAATTGCCAAGTAGGTTGCCATTTTTCTTTATAGACTGTCCATGATTCATCTTCTGAGAGAGATCTGAGAGTTTCTTTTTGACCGGCTTGATCCCATTCTGTAATGATGACCATCACATGTGCTTCTTCTTTAGAGTCATCATGTTGTTCTTGTTGCTGGATGTGTTGTATATATTCTCTACTAAGGAAATCAGGAAGACAGTTATGAATTCCCTTAATATGCTCAACTTTGAAATGAATTGAAAACTTACAGATGCAATTCCAAGCTGCATTCACCTCCTGTTCAATGGTAGAATAGTTCTTTTCAGCTTTGCTCCATACTCTAGAGGCGAACTGAACAACTTGTTCTTCCTTTTTGCTGTTGTCTTCGTTTGGCCTTTGTTTCAATACACCTCCCCAACCAATGTTGCTGGCATCTGATTCAACAATTTTTAAATAAGAATCTTCTGCAACATAAAGAATAGGGAGAGTTTTGACCTTAGCCTTGATTTGTCAGACTGCTTTTGAATGTTCTTCTGTCCAAGGCTGAGGATTCTTTCTTAGTCTCTAATTCAGCAGAGATCTATCTATGGCATAGTTTGGATATAAATTGCTTACATAATTAAGACACCCTAAAAATATTTGCAACTGTGTCTTATCAACAATCTCGCATTTAGAAATTTGTCAAAGAACCTAAGTGCAGCGTCGATTTTCCCCATTTGCCATTTTCAATCATAAGGGGTTCTAAAAAATTTATCTTTGTCTGGCATAACTCCATTTTCTTTTTACTTAATACTAGACCATTATTTTTGACCAATCTCATAAAAATCTTTAAATGTCTGAAATGTTCTTGAAGTTTTTTTAGAGAAAATCAGGATATCATCTATGTAAGCCAACAACCATTCAGCATATGGTTTAAACACAGAATCCATTACCTTCTGGAACTTAGAAGGCGCATGCTTGAGGCCAAATGGCATTACATTCCACTCGTAATGACCAGCAGGAACACTGAATGCTGTCTTGAACTTGTCTTTTTCTGCAATGGCTACTTGCCAGAATCCTGATTTGAGGTCAAACTTGGAAAATATCTTGGCTCCCACGATCCTACTGAGCAGATCTCCTTTGTGAGGAATTGGGTAGGTATCATCAGCCAGTACAGTATTCAGAGGCTTGTAGTTTATTACCAGTCTAGGAATGCCTCGAATCTGTTCACTCCTTTTATTTACATAGAAGCCATAGCAGTTCCAAGGGCTGCTAGACTCCCTTATCAGCTTTCTGTCAAGAAGCTGATTTATTTCTTTTTCACAGAGCCTTCTGTATTCTTTGTTCATGGGAATAGCTCTGGATTTTGAAGGTCTACCCGCATAATCTTCTTTGTAGGGTAGCTCAACACAATGCTTCTTTCTGTGCCAGAAGGCATTGGGTTCCTTGGAACAACATTGTTCTTCAAACTATTTTTGAAGTTCAGAAATCTGCTTCTGAACTGCTGCAGAACTCAACTGTTGTTCAATGCTGAGAATGTTCTTATGTTCTTTGAGTTTTGAGAGACTATTTTCTGCTTTCTGCAGCTCCAACTGCATGGCCTGTACCATGGTAGAAACTCGGGTGTTAGAAACATAAGGCAAATTAAATCTTTTACCTTTGACAGTAATGTAGTATCCAACTTTCTTATTTGGGAACCTCATTGATCCGTGAGGCTCAACTGCAGCAAGAAACACATTACCAAGAATGCAGTCAACTGGTATATCACCAAAAACAAACTTCAATGTGACACATTTAGAATCAAAACAGACTGCAGCTTTAGGTACTTCATATTCAAGGGTAATTTTACCCAACCCAGTGAGCTTGCGGGTAGCAGCGACCCAAGAGACGGAACAGCCTTTTTAGAAAACATATTAACATCTGATCCTGAATCAATTAATGCTATCAAATCAAACATCTTTCCTTTTATCCAGACTTTAGTATTAACATGATGTTGATGATATTGGATAGAAAGCAAATGCATGTCTCTAATTCTCATATGAGGATCAGGATGTCCCTCTGCAACTTCAACTTCTTCAGTATGTTTAGGAGCACCATGCAGAGTGTAGTTTACCTTTCTGCCTGAATAAATAGGAGAAGAAATAGGAGAGGCTTGAACCTGTTTACCTTTCTCAAGCTCTGAAATTATGGTCTTCAAGGCAGAGATTTCTGTTTTCATGCAGTGTATCTCCCTACTCACCTCCCCCAAAGTGAGTGCGCGAACTTTGTCATCATGTTGTTGGCGGAGATAACTGCGTGTATTTCGTTCGTAAGAAGCATCAACAAACAACGGCTTCTTACCATGTTTAGAACTGGAGGATGAACTGGAGGACTGCATATATGCATCAAGCAATATAGTCTTGAAATCTCCATCTTCCATGGCTCGTATTTGTGCAAAAAACTTCCACTCATCTTCATCAGTTTGAGCCATGAGTACTTTCAATTTTCCTGAAAATTCTTCTGCAAATTCATTGTCAGAGGAAAAACCAGATTCTGAAGAAGAACAATCACAATGACAATTTTCAGAATCATTACATTGATAATAGGCATGTACTTCTTCATTTTCAGATGCAGAAGAAGAATAATCAGAAGAAGAAACATAAGAGGAATCTTCGTGTGCTTGTTGCATAAGCAGTTTGTGGCAGTTGTCTGACTTGTGAAAGGGTGAACCACAGATATCACATTGAGGTTCTGTTTTAACTGTGGATGTGGATATTTGACCCTTTCCTTTATATTTCTGTTGGGATTTCTTGCCCAAGTTTTTCTTGGACTCTTTAGCCTCAGGACACAGATTGGAAGTATGTCCTAGCTTTCCACAAATCCAGCAAGTTATTGCTTTCATCCGTTCTAACTTCTTTTCTTTAGGACGGATATCATCAACATCATAATAATGAGTTTTAGGAACATATTTGTAATGTCCCTTTCTAGCAGGCTTTTTGTATGGCTTTCTTCTGGGCTTATGAGACTTAAGCTCAGAAATCTTCTTGGTGGTTAGATGGTAAGAATAAGGCTGACTTCTCTTGTAAGTCTTCTTGGCCTTTTTCTTAGACTTTCTTTTTCTCACCAAAGGATCATCTACTGTAATGCCATACTTGCTGCAAAATGACTTTGTACCAGGCAATCTGTTAAGTTTATCAATTGACTTATGAATCTTTGAACTAGTACAAAGAGAAATCAAAACCTTGGTGATGATACTATACATTTGACCCCATAAATAACTTTCTAATGGTAACTGGAATGCTTCCTACAATTTCAAAATATCTACAAGCTTGGAAGGTAAAGCTGCCAAATAAACTTGTTTCCATAACAAATTCTTAGGGTCCTTCACCAGGAAGATTCTTTGAATCCAATCCCGATGGAAATCTTCATACTTATTTATGTTTCTGCATTTTAAATTCATCAATATCAACTCATTTTGGTCTGAGATGGCTGGTTCATCTCCACATAAATTTTGTTGGATTAATGCTGTGAGAGCACCAATCATATTGTTGATGGGTCTGCCATCAGGATGAAATTCTATATCTCCATTTTCATCTTTCAACACCTCTTCTTCCATCTTCTTTATTAATGCAGGAGAGGATTTTAGCTCCCACCATCTAGCTAGAGTTCCTGTGAAGCATGGAATGAGCGTCTTACAGACCTCTACCTCTGTTTTTCCTTCTATACACATCAACTTATATTCTGTGATCATTCGATCCAAAGTTTGTCTAATCTGTGCTGATGTTAGATTGTCAATGTTCCATTCTTTATGACTATTGTCAAAGAATATTTCTCTTGGAGTAATCTTTCCAAGGCCATTAAGATCAGGAGGGGAATATCTTGTTTATTGAGCTTCTAAGGGTTCATAGACTGGCAAGACATGACTGTCAGACTCAATATCTTCAAACAGAGAGGCAACTGTGACTTTAAGTTTTGGAGACTCATGAGCAGACTCTTTAGGGATAAGCTGGGGGAAACGCTCAATAGCTTTTTGAATGGGTACAGCTTTTCCTTTGTGGAGAAATGCAGAAGGGACAGGCTTGTCTGTATTCTTCTTTTCTTTGGTCTCAATTTTCTCAGACAAATTTGAAATTAACTGCCGAGTAGAAACAGAATTTTCTATGATACATGTTTCTACTTCATCAAACTTCTTTAAAGACTATAAACAAAAATCTTTAGAAACTGAAGCATTGTACTGTACAGAATTCAATGCACTATTTCCATTATTGATAGAGACCTGGACTTGGTCTATCTGATCTTTGACAGTGACAGCTTTTGCCATATTCTTTTCTAAACCAGTAACAGCAGTGTTTGTCCAATTTATTTGTTCACTAACTGTTTGAATTCTCCTTTCTATCCCTACAACATTTTCTTTTTGAATGATGGGATATGCATTGGCTGAGTTTTGTCCTTCTCCAAGGGAAATTCCTATAAAAGGAGGATAACTAGTAGAAGTTTCAACTTTACTTCCATCAATAGTTGTCCAAGCATGACCAGAGGAGGATGCAGAGTCAGTCATAAAAATCACCTCTAACTCTTTAGCCTTCTTCCAAGAATAGAAAGAGATCCAGCAATTTCTTTCATTCATATAATCTTTCCATTAAGAGGCTAATTTCCTCTTCTCCTCTGTACTGTAAGCAATGACAAACTCATCTGCCTGTGGATGAGTATGGAGATCCCAATTCAACATTAGTTTTATCCATTTTTTAGGGATCACATGTTTATCACAACCATCCATTAATGTATACAAATTTTGAATCTCAGGAACATATGGTCTTTTTATATCTTCTGGCAGATCTTTGAATCTGCATTCAGGAATCAATCCATCCTTTTGACTGTAAAATCCCACACGATGCTTATCTCTGGGAGATTGCATATTCATGAATATTTCAGTAAGTCTGGGATCTTCATCTTGCAGACTGGGAACTAAATGCATCATGAGGACATGTTCATCCTCATGAGGAAAAGGGATATCAAAACATTTGGGGTTAGGATAGGGAGTGACTGATGTAGAAGGAGGAGCTTCACCTGTTCTAGGATTATGGTTCTGATGTCTTATGACCATTTCGGCAAGATGTTTGAGATTCACAGACTGATGACATTGTGGACAGTCAACTTTCAAGTGCTGGAAATTCACAAGCTGAGCAAACTCAAATAATGAAATATGACTACAACTAGAAACAACAGATGAACAAGCAGAATCTGTACAGTCTGGTGGTATATACAATGGTGATTTTTGACACATCTCATTGATCCTTCTTCTGTCTATTGTAGACCTTCTAGGAAATGATAAGACAGCACGGGAATGGTCTTCAACAATATCAGCAGAAGTGATGGCTCTGGTAGAGATGGGTTTTGGGTTAGGAATAGTCCAGTGTTTTGGAAAAGAAAGTTCTTCCCATCTTATAGCTTGATGTTCGACTTTCTGGTTTTTGGGGTCTGTCATGACCACGACAACGGTTTCTTTGTCTTTCTTGGGTGCATGGAGAATTACCAAGCGACAAAATCTTGGTATGATGGAAACACCTCTTGTTTGTATTAAGTGTTCCTTTTGCTATTCATATCCAAATCGAAGGTTTGGATTTGAAGGCTGGAGGATATCGGACCAAAGGTTTCTTCATATACATAAAGCGAGAAAATTGGGTAACGGTCAAGTGGATGGGTCCATTTGATAATGGAGCTACAATACCTCAAATCAAGGAATCACATTATTGTTGTTATGTGTTAGATCTCGAACGATTCTTTAACACATGTGTTTAAGCTTTCATCCGTTCTAACTTTTTATCTTTGGGACGGATATCATCAACATCATAATAATGAGTTTTAGGAACATATCTGTAATGTCCCTTTCTAGCAGGCCTTTTGTATGGCTTTCTTCTGGGTTTATGAGCCTTAAGCTCAGAGATCTTCTTGGTGCTTAGATGATAAGAATAAGGCTAAGATCTCTTGTAAGTCTTCTTGGCCTTTTTCTTGGACTTTCTTTTTCGTCTACTATAATGCCATACTTACTGTAAAAAGACTTTGTAGCAGGAAATATGTTAAGCTTATCAATAGACTTATGAATCTTTGGACTGGTACAGAGAGAAATCAAAACTTTGGTGATTATACTGTACATTTGACCCCATAAATAACTCAGGGCTCTAGAGAGGAAATGCTTCTGCAACTTTAGAATATCTACAAGCTTGGAAGGTAAAGCTGCCAAATAAACTTGTTTCCATAACAAGTTCTTAGGGTCCTTCACCGGGAAGATTCTTTGAATCCAATCTCAATGGAAATCTTCATACTGATTTATGTTTCTTCATTTCAAATTCATCAGTATCAACTCATTTTGGTCTGAGATGGCTGGTTCATCTCCACAGAAATTTTGCTGGATTAGTGCTGTGAGAGCACCAATCATATTGTTGATGGGTCTGCCATCAGGATGAAATTCTATATCTCCATTTTCATCTTTTAAAACCTCTTCTTCCATCTTCTTTATTAGGGCAGGAGAGGATTCTAGTTCCCACCATCTAGCTAGAGTTCCTGTGAAGCATGGAATGAGAGTCTTACAGGCCTCTACCTCTGATTTTCCATCTATGCACATCAATTTGTATTCTGTGATCATTTGATCCAGAGTTTGCTTTATTTGGGCTGATGACAGGTTATCTATATTCCACTCTTTATGGCTTTGTTCAAAAAATGTTGCTCTTGGAGTAATCTTTCCAAGGCCATTAAGATCCGGAGGGGAATATCTAGTATACTGAGCTTCTAAAGGTTCATAGACTGGAAAAACATGACTGTCAGACTCAGTATCTTCAAATAGAGAGGCAACTGTGACTTTAAACTTTGGAGACTCAGGAGCAGACTCTTTAGGAATAAGCTGGGGAAAACGCTCAATAGTTTTCTGAATGGGTACAGCTTTTCCTTTGTGGAGGAATGCAGAAGGGACAGGCTTGTCTGTCTTCTTCTTTTCTTTATTCTCAATTTTCTCAGACAAATTCGAAATTAACTGCCGTGTAGAAACAGAATTTTCAATCATACTCGTTTCTATTTCATCTATCTTCTTCAATGACTGTAAACAAAAATATTTAGAAACTGAAGCATTGTATTGTACAGAATTCAAAGCACTATTTACATTATTGATAGACACTTGGACTTGGTCTATCTGATCCTTAACAGAGACAGCTTTTGCCATATTTTTCTCTAACCTAGTAACAGCAGTGTTTGTCCAATTTAGTTGCTCACTAACTGTTTGGACTCTCCTTTCTATCCCTACAACATTTTCCTTTTGAACTAAGGGATATGCATTGGCTGAGTTTTGTCCTTCTCCTAGGACAATTCCTTTGAAAGGAGGAAAGATGGTAGAGGTTTCAACTTTATTTCCATCAATAGCTGTCCAGGTATGACTAGAGGAGGATGCAGAGTCAGTCATCAGAATCATCTCTGACTTTTTAGCCTTCTTCCATGAATAGAAAGATATCCAGACATTTCTTTCATTCATATATTCCTTCCATTGCAAGGCTAATTTTCATTTCTCCTCTATGATGTAAGAAACAACAAACTCATCTGTCTGTGAATGTGTATGGAGATCCCAATTCAACATTAGTTTCGTCCATTTCTCAGGGATCACATGTTTTTCACAACCATCCATTAATGTATAAAACTTTTGAATCTCAGGAACAGATGGTCTTTTTATATCATCTGGCAGATCTTTGAATCTGCACTCAGGAATCAATCCATCCTTTTAACTGTAAAAACCCACACCATGTTTATCTCTAGGAGATTGCATATTCATGAATATTTCTGTCAATCTGGGGTCTTCATCTTGCAAACTGTGGACTAGATGCATCATGAGGACATGCTCATCTTCATGAGGAAATGGAATATCAGAACACTTAGGATTAGGACAGGGAGTGACTGATGTAGAAGGAGGAGCTTCACCTGTTCTAGGATTATGGTTCTGATGTCGGATGACTAGTTCAGCGAGATGCTTGAGATTTACATACTGATGGCATTGTGGACAGTCAACTTTCAGCGGCTGGAAATTTACAAGCTAAGAAAATTCAAATAAATAAATGTGGCTACAACTAGAAACAACTGATGAACAAGCGGAATCTGTACAATCGGGTGGTATATACAATGGAGACTTTTGACACATCTCATTGATCCTTCTTCTGTCTATTGTAGACCTTCTAGGAAAAGACAAAACAGCACGAAATTTGGGGAAAAGAAAGTTATTCCCATTTTATAGCTTGATGTTCAACTTTCTAATTTTTGGGGTCTATCATGACCACAACACTGGTTTTGCTTTCTTTACTGGGAGCATGGAGAACTGCAACTGATAATGTGCTGGTATGACAGAAACATCCTCTTGTCTGTATAGCAATATTGTTCCTTTTGCTATTCATATCAAATCCAGATGTTTGGATTTGAAGCTGGAGGATATCAGACAAGGTTTCATCATAAACATAGACAGAGAAATTTGGGTAACAGTCAAACCAGATAGGTCCATTTGATAATGGAGCTACAATGCCTCCAATCAAGGAGTCTGTATATTTGTTATGTGTTATATCCTGAACTGTTGCTAACACATATTATGTGTTGGAATGTTTCAGAATTCCAAAATAATAAAAGTCCCTTCCTTAACACAGAGAAATATTCAAAATTGCATCCACAGTGATAGAGTTTTCAACTCAGAAAAAAATTTCTATTTCATAAAAAACTATTACAGATTCTTCCTCAAGAGAGGGATTACAAAATAATTTTGACTGCTGCAAACACAGTTAAAAAATTATCACTCTGTCATTCACTAAAATATATACTGCTGTATATACTCTATTTTTCCAAAACACTCTGCTGTGTTTTTCAAACAATACACTGCTGTGCATTCACTTCTCTGTCTTTTACAAATGCACTCTGCTGTGCATAACAATTCTGCTCTGTGTAATTAAAAATTAAAACACTCTGTTTTTGTATATAACAAAATATCTCAGCCCTGTTTCATTCAATTTCATTAATTGACATACAACCAGAAAATTCACTGCTTGAACAATCTTTATGGCATCATTAACTTCTGTCGGCACCACTTGGAAACGCATTGAAGTCGAATTTGCATGGTGGCACTTTGATTTTTTTTCGCACTGCTGTTCTGTGTAATTAGAATTACATCTCTGCCTCACGGGCTTTCTAATATATATATGATGTGCATATATATATATATATATATATATATATAACATTACATTATGGGCCTTGTCATTATATATAAATATATATGACATGTTTTAATTAAAACATAACACAAACAAACAAAAATAAATTAAAACGACTTTTGTTTTAAAACCAAATGCAATTGTGTGGACCCCAGCTGATGACGTCAGCTTATTCCGATGGGGTTCACACCTCCACCCACAAGAGTTCATCGACCCCCGCGGACTTGGTTTACCACTTAACCTCTGCTGCCGGTTAACTGCTTCGTCCCTGCGCTGTTAAGTTATGCGGGCAGTTGGAAATTAATTCCAACACTCCCCCTTAATTTCAACTGCTGGGTTTTGCTCCATACCCAAGCATTTCCTGAAATATTCAAAGCTTTTCTGCTGAAGTGGCTTTGTGAGGATATCTGCAAATTGATCCTCTGTTTTGCAATGTTGCAAAACAATCTCACCATTGCTAACCAATTCCCGTATGAAATGAAACTTGGTGTCAATGTGTTTTTTCCTTTTATGAAAAACATAATTTTTAGACAATGCAATAGCTGAGCTATTGTCACAAAAGATCACTGTCCCTTTTACCTGTTCTTGGCATAAACTTCTCAACATTTTCCGCATCCAAACTGCTTGACACGCTGCTACTGTAGCTGCCACATATTCTGCTTCTGCAGTAGACAATGCTACAATGGGTTGTTTCTTAGAAGCCCATGAAATGGCTCCTGAACCCATGTGAAAAACATAACCGGAAGTGCTCTTCCGATCATCAACACTTCCAGCCCAATCACTGTCAGTGTATCCAACTAAATCTGAACATTCTGAAGTAGTATACAAAATACCAAACCTTTTTGTACCTTTAACATACCTCAAAATTCTTTTTGCTGCTTGCCAATGTGCATCCTTTGGCTTTTCCATGAACCTGGAAATCAAACTAACAGCATGCATTATGTCCGGCCTAGTTGCAGTCAAGTACATAAGGCTGCCAACTATGCTCTTGTACAAACTAGGATCAAAATCCTTGCTGCTGTCCTCTCTGTTGAGTTTTAATCCCATCACTGTGGGAGTGATTGCTGCTTTGCATTCCTGCATGTTAAATCTTTCAAGTACCTCATTAACATACTTTGCCTGTGAGATAAAAATCCCACTTTCATCTTGTTCTACTTCTATTCCCAAGAAGTATCTCAACAAACCCATGTCAGTCATCTCAAATTCTTCTTTCATGACTGTTTTAAAATTTTCAATAAGGCAATCATTATTACTTGTAAAAATAACATCATCAACATACAAGACTACAATCAAAATTTTACCATCTTGTTCTTTAATGTAGAGGGTGGGTTCTCCCTCACATTTCTCAAAACCATTTTCCAATAGATAGCAATCTATCCTATTGTACCACGCTCTTGGCGCTTGCTTCAGCCCATAAAGAGCTTTCTTCAACTTACATACTTTGTGCTCTTGGCCTTTCTTTTCATAACCGAGAGGTTGATCAATGTAAACCTCTTCCATTAACACTCCATTCAGGAATGCTGACTTCACGTCCATTTGGTAAAATTTCCACTTGTTTTGTGCTGCTATGGACAACACTGCTCTCACGGTTTCCATTCTTGCAACCGGTGCGAAAGTCTCCTCATAATCTATGCCATGCTTATGCTTATAGCCTTTGACAACAAGCCTTGCCTTGTGTCTCTCTATCTTGCCTTCAGCATTACTCTTGGTCTTGTAGACCCATTTAACACCAATGACATCTTTACCTTTTGGGAGTTCAACCAAATCCCAAGTTTTGTTTCTTTCTATGGCATTTATTTCCTCATCCATAGCTTCTATCCATTTCTCATCCTTGATAGCTTCTTCGAAATGAACAGGATCATCAACATGACAATATAAAGAAAACAAAGAATTGATACCTTCATTTGTTATATCTTGTTCATAAATATCTTTCAAACTTCTGAATTTCTTACCTCTTTCAGTAGGTGTACAAATGCTTGAAGAAGCACTTGAATTTCCTCCTTGTGGTGTGCTTGGAGAAGCACTGTCATTTCTCCTCAAGGGTGTGCTTTGC
Organism: Pinus albicaulis; assembly: GCA_034641835.2. NCBI lineage: Eukaryota > Viridiplantae > Streptophyta > Pinopsida > Pinales > Pinaceae > Pinus > Pinus albicaulis. Next base: position 1,018,613,689 of record CM076575.1, on the reverse strand, counting down.
TGCTCTCTTGTTGGTGTTGTTGTTTGGGGATGTATTTCAGCCAACTCATCATCATTCTCATCATGAGATAAACAGTGTTTAACATTCACTGTTTTCTCTATGCTTCCATCCCAAGCTTCCTCTTCAATGAACTGAACATCTCTGCTCACAAGAAACTTCTTGTTGGATGGGTTATATAACCTGTAGGCCTTGGATTCCTCACTATATCCAATGAAAATACATTTCTCCCCCTTGCTGTCCAACTTCTTCCTTAGCTGATCCGGAATGTGTGCATAAGCCACACATCCAAAAACCTTCATGTGTGTGACACCTTGCTTTGTGCCACTCCATGCCTCTTCCGGCACTTTGTTCATTACTGCTTTTGTAGGGCACCTGTTCAAAATATACGCTGCACAATGTACAGCTTCAGCCCAATAATCATTAGGCAAGTGCTTTGCCTTTAACATACTTCTCGCCATGTCCATTATAGTTCTATTCTTCGTTTCGGCTACTCCATTTTGCTGCGGAGTATATCTAGTTGTAAACTACTTTTGAATACCATTTTCTCTACAAAAACGTAGAAAATATTTAGATATATGCTCACCTCCTCTGTCAGTCCTTCAGACTTTGATGTGCAACCCACTCTGGTTCTCAACAAGTGCTTTGAAATTGGGTATGTGAGTATGTGTAGCACAACTTTCCTTCCATATTCTCTTAAATAGAATTTTTAGATCATATATAGAGGGTGTTCTCAGGCGAAAGTATACGGCCTTAGGTGAGGCTTTTTGATAAGCCAGGACTTTGCCAAATATATTTAAAACTTTCGAAAACGCTTAAGGTTGCCAAGGTGGGAATATACAACTCTCAAACCTTCATGCTCACACGATTTTTTTTGAAGGGTGAATATGATTTTGTCGTACCCAGGGATAATATTTTCAAATTTTGTCACCGGCAACGACGCCAAAAAGATGTTGTAGCTCCTAGAGACAACCCTGAGTTATGAAGGACCAGTGCCTAGGTCATCTTAAAGTCAAGAATATTCAGAAAAACTTTCCATGGTCTATGGCATAAATCCTCTTGTTCATAATCAATTTTTAAAACTTCATAAATTTCGATCAAGACCTCAAGAACAGAGATATACTAGCAGCAATACCCGATAGTAAACAATAAGGGTCTTATGAGGATATTATTGAAGATTAATCTGAATTTTATAAGCCGTGAGGAGGGCCAGATCATGAAACACGGTGCACAGTTATCAAAATATGAAAGTGTAGTAACAACGCCAGCAAATGGAGAAAGTATTAACTACAAATAGGCTTATTATCACATAAGAATCTATCAACAGTTAATATCGGAATAAAAGTGAGTAAATGAGGTGAAACATATGAACATAATATCATAGCTCTAAGCCATATTTAAAGCACAATAGACTAATAGACGTGAATATTTGAAACAGATAAATTCATTCCAGTCAATCAAGCGCTCGCATTCCAGTAGCATATAATATAAAAAAGAGTGATGAAGTGCCAAAACATTTGTATTAGAATATAACAGGGGAATACAAACTATGACCGATCTAACTAGGAATCCATCTCACAGCAAAATCATCTCATTACAGTCTCCCAATGGGATTCTTCCACATAAAACACAGGAAGTCCTAAAAACTTTACAAAAAGGGGGATTAAAAATTAACAATCTCTGTTCTAAAAAATCTGGAACCCTCCTACATACTGAGGTTCTTTCTTTTATAATCCCCAGTCTACCGTTAGCAGAAGATATTTTTTGGATCAACATCTGTTCACAGAAATATATTTTATGTTGCTTGTCTATATCAAAATAAAAACTGATTATGAGGAAAAACGCCTCTTATCATCTCTATAGTGGCCTTAACATAATCGCCAACCGAAAATAAAAAAAAATTAGATAGAAAATAAAAATGCATAGGGTGAAATTGTGATTTCACCTGATATTACAAAAGTAAAAACGAATAAAAAGGCCACGAGGGCCAGTCATGATCATCATTTTTTAGAAGAATGGGGTGTAGCGGCTACCGGCTGAGTTGGAAGCACCGATGATGTAGAAGAACCATTTTTATGATTCTGAGGAGGCAGGGACTGGAGGGATGGTGTGACAACTGGTACGTTTACAAACTCACTGCATTTCTGCCATATGTTTGCACCTAGTGGGGGCATAGTTGTGAAAATATCCACTAAGGCTTGTATATCAGTCAATTCTGAGTATTCCATCTGTACATCCAGGCACTGTCTGATCTGGAAGAGAAGGGAAATCTCCTTTCCCAGTGCAGTAATTATAGTCTCAGCTTTCAAGCGAGTGGTTTTCTCATAAGGAATATTTTTCTGATTCATAATCGCTGCCAGCTTCTCTTCGTACTCAGTTATACTTGAAAACGTAGCTGTCGTAAAATCCCAACATGATGGGAGGCCTGCTTTCACCAGTTCATCCCACTCTTGCTCAAACTTTCCCACTCTCGTGGTGACCCGATCCAAACCACTCAACGCATTTGCATGCGCGGTCTCTTTCTAAATTACCCTTCTAATTTCCATCACTCCCTTGAAACGGTCTTCAATCCCTTATACATCCAACTCTTCAGCGCGCAATCCATTTAGGTAGGTGACATAATTCTTTTCCATGACCACTTTTTCCTCAGCTTCCGCTTGTCCTTCCTGCAACTTCCCTTTGAACAATTGAACAGTAATTTTCTTATCATCCATTAACATAATAAAATCTCAATGCTTCCTTACCTCCGACCTAATTTCAGTCCAAATGAGGCGCCTGGCTTCCAGGAGGGTTGTGTTTCCTTCTATCTGATTGTTTAGGTCTTTGATAACTTTCTCTTGCTGTAGCTTCTCCCTCTTCGCTTCGTCCACCTCTACTTGCAGGGCCGCTATTACTTTATCGTTTTGTTCCAACCTAGCGATCAACTCCTAAATTCTCTACTGCGTTGTATGAGCTTGCTTGTCTGAGACTTATAGATTTGACAAGGCCTTGGTTAATTGTGTCGAAGTAGCACCTATTGTATCGGGAGTTGGGATCACACAGACATGGGTATCCCACTGGACTTGCAATTCGGCCAATATCTGTCTTAGGGCAGCCAGTTCTACAAATGTTTTGGCGTTCTCATCTCTTTCCCGAGCAATGGTGTCTATGAGGGCTGATTTTTCTTTTTCCTCCTGGGCTAATTCCTCAGGTTGTATGTATTCCCCATGGGGAATATTGAGTCTCCTCCTTAATTCTGAGTTTTCGACCTCTAAATCCTGATGATTTTTTTCAGATTCCTTCCTTATTGCTTCCTTTTTCGCTCATTATTCTTCTGAGATGGTGCAGGTTATTGCTAACCCCCCTCGCATTTGCCCTTTATTTTTTTTGTTTCTCTATCACCTCTTTATATTTATCTTCAAGCTTTCTGAAGGAGAGCGCAAGCTTCACAACCTCATCCCTTAAAATTTCCCCAATGCATTGATGAAGGCACAGTTTGTCGGTTAAGGGAACCTTTGATAAATTCACAGCAACCTCTAGAGCCTTGTAGCTGACTTCAATAGTAGTAGGGTCTAGCACTGCCTCCGTAATAGCTATTATTAGTTGTTCTTTATCCATACCCGGCTACGTGAGTTGGGTATAATGCTATCATGAACCGGAAATAGGTTCTGCACAGAAGTTGTTGGAACACCTAATCCTACATGGGTAGGTGTGGAATGTGAAAAGTCACAATGGAGTCCAAGTGACCTTGGAATTTGAAACCAAGAGTCACACCATTGTACTATAAATGTACATCTTTGTATAATGGAAAATAAGAAAGCCTCACGCTTATCTTTCATTGTGTGTTGAGTCTCTTGTGTGTGTGTGTTATTCTCCTCATACACCATGTGTGTGCTTAACATGGTTTTCAACATGGTATCAGAGCGGGCGATTGTTGGCCCTGCTCCAATTTGAGTGAGCCATTTGTGTTTATGGCCTGTGCATATCTGCAAAATTCTTGACATTTTTGCAGCATTTAGAGAGTTTCTGCAGCAGAGTTTTTGTCGCCATTTAGAGGTGTTTTGAAGAAGAACAACGTTGGCTTTGAGAAAGAGCAGCATTCAGTGATTTTGTAGCATTCAAAATTTTATTTTGGAGAAGGAGCAGCATTCAGAAATTGGCAGCATTCAGGCATTGGCTTTGAAGAAAGGCAGCACTACCCATCTGAAGGTTTTCATTCTAAATTTTCTATGCAATTTCTGCTTATTAAAATCTGCATTTTCAAGAGCTGCTAGAATACTATTTAAAGAGGGTGTTTGAGAGAAAATTTTCTGAGTTTTTCATTGAAAAATCTCTGCATTTTAAATTCTACACCATTTTGAGCTGCTGGAAAATAGTTTAAACAGGATTTTTGAAGAAATTTCTGGGTTTTTACTGGAAATATTTCTGAGTTTTCATTGGAAAATTTCTGAGATTTCTAAGTTTTCTGCAAATCTCTAACTCTGCAAATTCTCCAATTTTCTGCTGCTATATGGCCCTCTGCAATTTTTTGAAGAAAAGTTCTGGATTTTTGAAGAAAAAATTTTGAATTTTCTCTGCAATTTCTGAAGTTCTACTGCTGTACATTTGTAAAATACCTGCAAGAAGAAGAAAATTTCCGCTCTATGCTCTCTGCTGTTTTAATTAAAAATAAATTAAAAATAAATAATAAATAAATAAATAAATAAAATATTTCTGCAACAATCGGCCTCTCGGCCCTCTCATCCACGCTCCCCTCTCAACTCTGCAGTTCGTCCTCAACACACCACCCTATCCCCCTCACGTCCTACGCCTACCTCATTCACTCGCTCCATATGACACTGCTCCTCATACAACGCCATCTCCTCACACGCTCTCTCACTCTGCGTTACCTATCCAGCCAACTACGCCCTCACGCACCCCCCTCTCTGCCAGCCTTACTCTCAACGCTCTACCTCCCCAACGCACTAGCTCACGGCCCTCCCTACAATAACCACCTATTTTTTTAAATTCGTTTTTCATATTTTAAATAACGCGCTTCCCTCCCTCACCTACACTACCCGCTCCCCCTTACACGCCCCTACCAACTTTCAAACCCATCCCATCGGCTCTCCTCCCCAACTCTTTAAATTTGATTTTTAAAATTTTTTTAATCCCTTTTCTTTTTATTCCCTCTCCTCACAATTTTTTAATTAATTCCCCATCCACCTGACTAGACTCCCCCAACTCTATATGCCTTCCCACTATACGTTCTCTTTTTTAATTTCTTTTCCCACTATATAATACTTACCCCCACAATTGTTTTAAATCTGACCTTTTTAATTTAATATCCCCTCTTCTCCCATTAAAAATTCCCATCCCTTTTAAATTCGTTCCCCCTTACGATTTTCCCATATTTCATTTTAATTTTTTTTTAATTAAAACCCCCCACCATATAATTAATACCCCCCTCCATGTATAAAATAATAATAATAATAAAAAAAAAATCTCTCTCCTCTTTTTAATTATTTTCCTTCCCATTTAAAAATAAAATTCCCTCCCATTCTTATTACAATCTCCCCCATTTTTAATTAATTTCCATTTTTAATTAATCTATTTTTTAATTAATTTTTAATTAATTTAAAAAAAAAAAAAAACAACAGAGAGAGAGAGAGGAAAAAGAGAAAACATGAACAACAGAGAAAAAGAAGAGAAATGACATGTGAGCAGATGGATTGAATACATAGTGAAAAGAGAAGATTTGACATTATATGATTTGTGGCATTAATATAAGGGTGATTTTTTGAAGAATTTCACATTTGAGGACAAGTTTGCCATCATTGAAAACAACTCTTTGAAGGAAAATTCAGCTGCCTCAAAGGCCTCTTGCACTAGTGTTTTGCTGCACATTTTTGCAGAGATATTGTATTGCATTGACATTGTATTTTGAGTGGAATTTGCCTCTTCATTCATAGTTGGAATCAGTGAATTTGAGTTGTTGGATTGTTGATTGCCCTCCATCATTTGAGGAGCACATTTTGTACTTTGAGATTTCCATAGTTGGAAATTCTTTAGAGTCATTTGTATTTGTTTGAATAAAGTTGCATCACATTGTAAACGGGTGCATTCTCGGTTGAAGCCGACACCCTTTCATTTTTTGAGCCTAAGTTGTTGAAAATGGCTAAAATCAATGAGGTATTAGAGTTGTTGAGTAGCCTCATTCATTCCAATGTTGATGACATGATAAAAATGAGCAAGAATGCTCTTTGTAACATTCAAAGTTGTTTGCTAGATGCACATGAAAAGATTGAGTTTTTGCAGTTGGAATCTCAGCTCCAACAAGATGAACTTCAGCAAAAGAGTCACCATTCTGAACCTGTTTCTGTTCAGAAGATTGAGAAGGACTCCCATCAACAGTAAGTCAGTAAAGTTGAAGTTGATTCCCATTCAGTTCCTTGCACTAGAGCAGATGTACATGCAGATGCAACAGTTCAGCTTGCACTTCTCAAGCCCATCATCAGACCTTGGGAAGAGCTTGTCCACAACAAGCATCGAACTGGTCTTGGATATGACAAGGATGTGTCCTTTCATATTCCAGACTACACCAAGCCCATCATATTTCAGAGTGCCGGATTCATGTATGACAGTTCACCTGCAGCTGTTCCAGATCCTGTTCCACAACAACAACAGATTGAGAAATGCCAACACTGTGATCGAGTTGGCCACATGAAATATCATTGTTTTGATCTTCATCCATGCAAGCACTGTGGTCGACACACCCATTCTTCAGACAGATGCTTCAGACACAAGCCTCCTGCAAGAACCAAGATTCATCTTGGATGGATCGCTTCTTAGCAGTGGGCATGGCGACGAAGATGTTTGGGGTCACATGTTAGAACATCGTGTTCTGCTGGATATTGAACAAACTTGCAGTTGAGTTTTTATACATCATCTCACCTTGTCCACGACAGGGGGAAGTAATTGGTCATGTACAAGCTTCGACGACGGATCAAGCGAGCACGAGCCACAATCTCTCATTCATGTTCGAGTTGTAGCTAGCCGGTACAAGCAGCTTTGAGCCACAAATTCCCATTAGGATTCGGAAGATGTAGCCGAAGGAACACGGATGCCCATGAGCATGCCTTCGGTTGGTGGACAACCTTAAACCATCATCTTGGTTGGTGGACAACCTAAAACCCTTACAGGTAGTAGACCTCTCCGTTCTTTTAAGTCCAGAGGTCTCTTCATATATGAGGAACACTTCCTCCAGCAGAAGCCTTCAGCTTAGCAGTCTTCAGCTTCTTGCCAGCATTGGTTGAGTTCCAGGAAATGCTTCAAAGCATTCTAGAGTTGTTGGTAATCCTAAAACCATCACAGGTAGTAGACCTCCCTTCTTTTAGGTTGAAGGTCTCCCTTTTATATGAGGGACAATTCCTCTAGCAGAAGCCTTTAGCTTCTTGCCAGTTTTGGAAGAGTTCCGGGAACTGCAACAAGTTTTGCGTTCCGGTGTTTGTGGTCATCCTAAAACCACCTCTTTTTCCAACATTTCAGAGAGTTGATTCAGCCCAAGTGCTGCCATGTATACTTGCATATTTGTATTACAACTCTTTTCTTGGACTCACACATACCCCTTCGGATTAAGGGGGGATGTTGGAACACCTAATCCTACATGGGTAGGTGTGGAATATGAAAAGTCACAATGGAGTCCAAGTGACCTTGGGATGTGAAACCAAGAGTCACACCATTGTACTATAAATGTACATCTTTGTATAATGGAAAATAAGAAAGCCTCACGCTTATCTTTCATTGTGTGTTGAGTCTTGTGTGTGTGCATTCTTCTTCTCATACACCATGTGTGTGTTTTAACATGGTGTTTAACGAAGTTTCTCCCTCATTGTTCTGTTCTTGTCTTTGATTTCTTCCTTTACTTCAGCTCTGTTTACGGAAACAACCTGTGATATCCCAGAGGGTTCCGAAGAGGAAGCACCATCATAATTTACCCTAAAACCAACCTTGCTCTTATTTGGCTCCCCATATCTGATTAGGTCTTCTTGAGGTAGCTCATCCCATATGGTCTTCAAATCGTCACTTCTATGCTTTTTGGAGGGATGTGACAGCTCCCCTATATACAAACACTCGAGCTCCTGCGAAAAATGCCTCATCAGTCTTCCCTTTCCTGCCTGTGCCCGCTGAAGCAGTGTCACCCCTTCCTTTTGTTACCAAAGACTCGGCCTCCATCTGCGAAGCCAAGGGCCATATGCCAAGGTTAGCTCTCCATTCAATGAAGGGACTAGTCTCATGCACATATGTAGTGGACCTAATCTTCCTTTTCCTATTTGAGATAATTCCTTTTGGGTCATAGGGCCAGACTTTCCCCAGCACTAAATCCATTCCCTGAAGCAGCATCTCCACTGTGGAGAGGGTGTGTCTTGAACTTACGGTAAAAGGGTCGATGGTGGTAGGGATCTTGAGGATATAACCTTTCTTAGCGGGAACGAAGTGGAACTGGTCTGCTTTCATGGTTTGGTGAATGTATTCGAGGGTGAAAACTTGCATGGCAGGGAACAACGACAGGCGGTAGGGGGGTACATCATCACCATAGACACTGATCTCAGTGTAATCATCAAAAAAATACCAATCCCCTATGCTTTCTTCATCGCCAAACTGCAACCAGTCTTTTTTCCTGGGAAAAATCCTAGGTGGGGTGCTTTCATGAAGTATCGTGTAGGAAATGGTCATGAACTCGTTCAAAAACTTTGAGTAACCCCTCCCATTAGGTTGTTGATGTACTGAGACGTTCAACTCAAAGATGGTTCTTGGTTGGTCGTTCGTTCTTGAGAGTTTTTCAAGGCCCAAAGCTTCGAACTAGTCAGCGTGCTCGAACAGAAAAAGGTAAAAGACCAGTGAGCAGAAACAGAAAGCCCCTGAAGAGGGCAGTTCTTGAAATTGGGTTTGAATGGCTGAAGCCAGAAAGGTGGGGATATCCAGAACGATGCCCAGCTAAGACATGAGCCAGAGGAGGGATATGAACTCTTTTGACACCCTCTCGACCTCTCTAAGACCTAGTGACCCAGAAATGAAAGCAAGAATAGGCTGGATGCCATCTATGAATGCGGTCAAGGGCACCATGTCCGAAGACGGGATGGATGTGAGGCGGGAGTCTGAGATGGAGGAGAGGAATTTTCTCTGTTGTTTCCAGGGTAATTTGGAAAATTGACACGACAAGGACAACTCTTTGAACTCGACATACTCTGGCCTGTGTGGGAAACGGGGGGTGTTTCTAATGATCTCAGGGGATATTTGAAAAAACTTGTTTCCCTGAGCCGAAAGGAATACATCCTTGTGTTCGTCATAGGCGTCTCTGAGCCAACATATGAACTCTGTGACTGGGAAGGTGGGCGAAACAATCTAGTAATATAGGCTAGAACGAACGACTCTGAACCGATCTTGGCCTTTCACATGAATTTCTAACAGGTCAGGCCTGACACGGGAGACACTGAAAGGGTACTGTGGGTCGCGAATACGAGCATGTGTATCAGTAAGGGGGTCAGGTCCAGGGATGGCCCTAACTTCACGAGCTTGGGGAATTTCTTGTTCATACTTTCTAGACTTGACTCTCGCGACGACCATTTTGAATGATTAAAGCAGAAGGAAAACTGTAAGGAGCAAGAATGGATAAATACTTGTGACGAGTGTAGAAAACCTAAGAGAGAAATTGATGCGGGGGCTAAAGCGACTTGGTGCAAAAGAATCCGAGCTTAACTCAGGCAAATTTGTAAAAATAAAAAAATTTATCGCAAAATGGGCATCAAGTAGGGTTAAAGAGGCCAAACAGGCCATGGATTCACGCAAAATGAGGCTCAGTAACAACTTGGAGGACTAACGTCATAAGGACGCGACATTGAGGCACGTGGCACTTGGTCGTTGGCCGTCAGAGGCAGTAGGTGTGAGCCACGAGCCGGCAAGTTAATACCGGCACTGGCCGGTAACAACTTTCCCGACTTACCTTTACCTTTGCCTTTGCGTGCACCACCTCGTTAATCTCGAGGGGTCCACCATAGAGTTCGCGGTATGTTTGTGAAGTCTCTTCGCACCGCACCACTACCCCCACCCGGACTACCAACCTTCCCCACCATCCTGTGACATCATGGGATTATGGGGGTCAAAGCTCCATTCTCCTTACGCCTTCCTTGGTGCCCCCGGAATCTATCCACATGGCAACGCTGCTCAAGTTGTCCCATTGTATGATCCACAACTTCTCTTCTTAGCCATAACACATATTTTACTTCCTTTTCTGTGCTTTCTTTATGGGGGAAGGGTGTTGCATATGTCCTTCATAGCTCTTTGTCCGCTCACACTTCCCAATACTATGCTTTAGCTTATTCCAAGTTGTCTTTTTGCCTAACCTTGTGAGATGAGGGTTATCATAACAACATCTATTATTTAAACTTTTTTTTCACTGTATATATGGATTCAGCACCCTAAAAAACCCTTAAGGAACTTCGATTGTGCAAGGTTACCCATAAAACTACTATTTTCAATTAATTCCTCCAGGATTTAGAGAAATGAGACCGAAAAAATCCACCTAAAACACTTTCAAAAAATTGCACTAAAGACAACTCAATTTTTTTTACCTACACGTGACAGGCCCCGATTTCAAAACCTCACTATTGGTCGAAAGGATACTCCTCGAAAATAGCGGAAATAATTAAATGGAAACCATAAGTAGTGCACATGGAATATGTCATTGACCAGTAATCAGCAATCATTAAATTCAATTTCACATGAATGGGCGATTAATGTATTCCATAGCCTCCCATTACTCCACAAGCTAGGGAGTCATGGTCATTCTTTTGTTTACTATAAAATATTATTACTATCCTTTAAAATTAATATTATATTATATAATTTGAATGAGACTAATAGTTAAGATTATGTGTTTCCTCTTAAGAGATCATGGGTTCAAAACGAGAGAGCGGTAGAGTATGTATACCTTCATAGATTTAGCAGTCAAGAGGGGTAGAGTATGTATGCCTTCATAGGCTTAGCAGTCGAATCCATGCGCAAAGGTGGGTCCCTTGTCCCACAAACAAGGGAGTCTCATACACCAATTTGGTGTATGGCTTGGTCCTCACCTTAAAATTGGATAATAGCAATATTATTTTAAGTTAGTTAGATACATAATGTTTTGAATAAAAAAACTTTACACATTGAGTATTTTGTTTTGGAGTTGTTTTAATCCACATGGAATTTGTACCTTGAACCACATGATTTATATAATACTTCATAACATTGTGATTGGCAATTGAATTGTTGTAGTAAGCTACACATCAAGTACCTCAATAATACATTACCCCATAAATTAGTTATAACCAAATAAATTAATAAAATGTAGTTGAGTAACACCTACATGTAATTTATGTAATCCTTTCTATTATTAACAAAAATCAACCTTACTAAAAAAATATTACTACTATGTTATAAAAAAAATTAAGTCTTTTAGATACACAATGTTTTGAATAAGAAAATTTTACACAGTGAGTATCTTTTTGAGGTTGGTTTAACCCACAGATGATTTAAACCTTGAACCATATAGTAAAATAATTAATCCCACTACCTACCACTTGATCTTTTATCCTTTAACTTTTATGAATTTTAATATTAAATAAATTTCTATAAAAATATTAAATACTTTCAATTTATTTATTTATTATTATTATTTAAAATTAATCAAAATTAATTATAACCCCATTCAATATTTTAATACATAAAAGTTATATATTTATTGCAAAATTATAAATATATAAATTTACAATTTTCATTATATGTAAGATAGCTCACGTAAATATTATATGTACAGTATTTTTGTTTATATGTAAAATTTATTTGTATTTTTTTTAACCTTTATGCAAGAGGTACTCTACATTCCCGTTAACAACGATGTTATGCAACGTGTTATGCAATATAATGTTATCTTAACTCAATCAAATTAAAATTTAAAAAAAAAATAAGGAATAATAATTATATATTTTAATTGTATATATTTAAAATAAAAAATTGAATATTATAGTATATATGAAACATCTATTTTTATTTTTTTTATTGGTATATAAAAAAATAAATAAAAGTTTTTTTACTCTATATTTTTACAACATATAAATTTACTAGTATTATTTTTTATAAGTAAATTATAATTTAATATTATTTTTTATAAGTAAATTATAATTTAATGATTTGATATACATGTTTATTTTGGAATAGAAATTTTAGAAATTTAAATTTAATTATTAAATATAACTATGTAGATGGTTCAAATTTAATCTTTATAGAATATTTTAGAAAATTCTTAATAATAGTCACAAATCAAAAGTTGAGATCTATCTCAAAAGTAGTTATACTCTTTTTTCCATTTTAATTAAATTGATTAAATAAGGGGTAGAGAATTATGTTTACTAGATCTCAAATCAAAATATCCATATTGATGTGGAACAACTTCTTTGTTATTAATTGCATGTAAGATGTGATTTTTCATAATGGATGAGAAATTTGGGCCAAAGTACTCAAGACCTCTATATGACAAAATCTGCATGTTTATTATTTTTCTGTATGATGGATGTACTACTCGTAGAACTCTGACTCTGCTCTACAGTTAGAATTATTTAATGGAATAAAAACTTATCACTGTGACATGTTGTACTTCATAAGAGACTACTAAGAATCTTAGGTATGGTAAATCCACCTTCACTTGTCATTTGCACATAGAGCATAGAGTTATCTTAATTGTCAATTTTATGGATAAGAGACATTTGGGCCATTTTTAACCCTTGGGGATGATTAATTTATATTAATAAATTATTTACCATCATATTTCCATAATTATTAATAAATTAATTATAATCATATTTCCATAATTCTTCTTTGAACGACCAATATTCCACTTCTTTGAAACTTTTCACCTCAATCAGAATAACAAACATCATGAAGAGCCAAAAGTAAGAAGAAAAAATCAGTTGATAATCATGGAATCTAGCGACTTCTTTAAGGATCATAATTCATGACTTTAGTGCATTTTAAAGATCATTTATTTTCCCATCAAATAAAAAGCAACAATCAAATTTTGTAGTGACAAAAATGGGAACAAATTTTAAATGTAATAACTTCCTTCCCTAGTGATAGTACATTTTTGTTTTGAAATGAAATTATTTTCCCGATATTTTAAATAATAGATTCCTCCCCAAGTGAACCTTTAGAGATACCTTTTTTTCAACTGATTGCAATAGGTAAGTGTCTTTTGTCTAGTATTTTCTAAGTCATTGAATTTAAGGGCAGAGGTAAAGAGACTACTAGACCAAAAAGAGCAGAGTGACTAAATGTCAAATGAAAATAACATCGAGGAATCTCTTCTGCTTTTCTCATGTGGGCCTTCTTGAATTGATGAGGTAGTAGGAACTTTCTCCTCTAGAATAAGCGGTGGAGAATTATGTTGAGTGAACTACCACTCATGTAACTTTGACTCCTCCTTACAATTGGAATGTTTCTCTTTCTTACGGATAAGGAAAACCCCTCCTCCTTGGGCCTGAAGTAAAAGGCCCTTCAGAAGAGCTATAAAGCCCTCCGGGAGGGGGGGGGGGATTTTGAACTCTATCTCAGGTTATAATTCTAGCTTTCTCTTGTTTATGAATAAATTGTCTCTATATCACTATTTTCTGTCTATTTTTGAGCACTTTCTTGAATCAGTGAGATAATGTAGCTCATCTGGATTCCAAAATCCTTGAGTAACCCATTTTCTGAAGAGTCCTCTTCTGTTTTTAATTCTGCTATTTGGTCCTCCATAGCCTTGTCAACGTTGTTTCCTTCTAAAGAATCATACATTCTTAATAAGTATCCATTGTCCTGCTTTTCTTCTTCCATATAATTCATATCTAAATGAATGGAACATGAGATAATCTTCGTGACATTTTCCAAATTCCAAGATTTCTCATTTCACTTCTCATGTGTATCAGGGAAAATGGATTCCATACATTCAACTTTGTGTCTTTTTAGGGCTTCTTGTAAGGTTGGAAGCTTCTCTTCACCATGTCTCATTTCTTCTATATCCTTGAATGTGATACAAACAATTGTTACCGACCCTTTAAATGTAAATTTAGTGTTATTTAAGAAATTGAAATTATGAACATTCATCATTATTGCTCAAGATAAATGATGTCCTCTGAAATAGTTTGGAAATTTAAAAAATATGAAATATTTTAAAAAAATTCATTATTAATTTAATTTTTTATATATTAAGAAATAATACTCATGAATTATAAAACAGTTGTAACATAAATAATATATAACAAAAAAAAAGCCATGTATTTTTGGAATAACAAAATAGTTGTAACAAAATAACAAGAAAAACTATATATATTTGGATGTATGAAAATTTAGATACATTTTATTATGTAAAATTTTAAAAGAATAATGGTTATAAACATTTAAAAATAATTTTATTAAATAATTAGTTTAGATCTAGAGTTAAGATTGATTTAGGCCATCTTAGTTCCCCTTATAAAGAAACTACATTCCGCATGAATACCATGGGTCAATACCATGGGTTGTATTTATAGTTTATCATTATTTTATTTTATTATTTTTACTTTATATTTTATTTTGACCTAGTTAAAATGTTCATTACATTATGTCAATATTTTTATTTTATTTACTTTTAATTTTAATTTTGTGTAATTTGACATAGTCAAAATGTTAAAAATGACATTACAACCTTTTTATCATACTTTGTTGGAGAGCGTAATAGCACAAAAATTTAATATTTAAATATATAAATAGTTATTTTCCTTTTTTTATATTGTTTGTTATCCATGTAATATAAATTAATTGGTTTTTGTGGAGTTTAATTTTATGATATAAATCTTATTATAAATAAAAAAATTATGCTTATGTACCCAAAAATTTTATGCTTATGTATTTTATAAAAAAAAATTATTCATTAAACTAATTTATGTTAAATCTAGTTTTATTAAGTTATTAATTTAAATTTTATTAAAAAAATTAAGGTTAAAATCTAACAAATTTTAATAACAACATTTTAACTTAAAAGTAACAAAAATCTAAATTCAATCTAACTTATTTAAAAGGAAAAAAACTAACATTATAAAAAACATATATAAGAATATTTACTTGATCTAATGGCCTAAAACATTTCAATGGTCTAACATTTGATTCAATGGCTCAAACGTGAACATGATGGCAGTTAGGGGATTTGTTTTCAAATAGTGAGTGTAATTAAATATAAACAAATTGCATTGACACAAATTCTTTAACTTCATTAATAAAAACTTTTTAACATTAAAGAAAAGTTAGTAAATAGTTAAATAAAATAATGTTTTTTTTTACAAATTTTTAAACTTTATTAATAAAAATGTTTTAACATTAAAAAAAAATAGAAACGATTAGATAAATTTTTTTTTTTTTAATTATATAATTTTTCTTTTTTTTCAAAATAAAAAAAATAATTTAAATTAAAATATATTTAATTAATAAATAATAATAACATTTTATCAAGGTCTCTGATTTGTAATTAAAGGTTATAGAAAATTATTTATAATGCAACCGATGGATTGATAAGAGTAACCAACTAGTGAAAGAACAAAGACCGAGACATTTCAAAAAATTGTTCTACATGGAAAGTGCTAGGTAAATCGGGAAGGGTCATCGCTTTAACTCTTCATGCTTTAGCTGTCCAATTTTATATTAATCCAAAACATTTATAAAAACATTTATATACCCACCTTGATATGTTAACATTATTCGAGTGACCACATTAAAAAAAATATTAAAACGTTTGACTTATTACATTCGTAAGGTTACATCACGCACTCTGGCATGTCACTTAGCGAAGACTCCGAACCCAAACTTTGTGAAATATTTGCTATAATTGGAGGGCTAGATAATGCATACTGCCACACCTGTCTGTGAAATCTAGGGGCCTTTAATTTCTGCTGCCGTATTCTCGGACTTTTCTTTCTTGCCAATTTGACTTTGTCCTTCCCCAGATTTGGCGTTATCCTAAGGTCGTCAGAAAGACGACACAGCGACATCTCCAAACATGGGGTCTCCCTAATGGTGGGGAATTTTGTGTAGTGAGTTGGTGGCGTGGCCTATGTAAAACAAAGGGCACGTGGATATCGACCAGTACGTGTTTATAGGTTTTTGAAGTTGGTGATTGGTAGTTTTGAAGGTGGTAAAAAATTGGATATTTATTGAGTTTAGATTTATTTAATTTTGGATTTATTTACTATGTGTTTAGAGGGATTAATTTTTTTTAGGTATAAAATTTTTTATAGGGTGTAGAATTTGAGGAAAAGTTTGCATGTATAGGGATTTGATCTCTAGCAATTTGATCTCTCTAGGTGTTTGATAAATCGGAGTTATCTACATTAAATGTGAGCCCTGAAAAATCCCACAAACTTATTACCTTACACTAGGTCATACATATTTATTTGGTTGCATTTTCGTAGCCCCTCGGTGACTTGCTCTACCATTTTCATGATTGTTTCCCTCCAATCAACTACGATGACAAAAACATATCTACATGAAATGTGACCACCGTGAAAAATCCCACAAACTTACGACTAAACTATGTAAAGTGCAATAGGAATTAGCTGACGACGAGGAGGAAGTAAGGATTGAATACTGACAACATTAAAAAATTGTCAGTATTCAATGGGGAGCTCATTTCCGAGGTGCTACACACTAAACCCACATGAGATAGATAGAATCAATATCTTCAAACAATGGATCTATATTTCCATTTGAAGGCATTGCTTAGTAGGGTTATGGTAGATTGTCATCATGTGTCTCAGGACAAAATTCTGGTGGTGCTCAAGGAAATTCAACTTCCACTTGGTGACATAGAAGGATGGTCTGCTTACATTGAGCAGGCTCAGCTCTTGGGCTCGATCCGTTGTCTAAATTCAAGGAAACAATCAAGCTCGTTGAGTTGGAAACTTGAGTTTCTCCTTAGTTTAAAATATATGCTTTTTCTTAAAAAAAAAAAAAAAATTATTTTTTTTGGGTTGGTTTTGGACTTGATAAATACATACCAACTTTTGGCTTTGGTCTCATTTTCATAACCCTTGGGTTAACTTGTACAAATTGCAGTAGGTCTTATCTCTTTTAGACATTCAAACTACATGGTGTTGAGAGGTTAAAAGGTTTGTAGTTGGTGTAGTTTTCTTAGTAGTAAGCCAATGAGGAACACCTACATGTAGTCTATGTAATTTTTTTTATTATTAACAAAAATTAATCTTTCTAAAAATATTATTACTAATTTTTAAAATCAATATATATTATTTTTTTTGGGTTAGTTAGATTCATAATGTTTTGAATAAGAAAACTTTACATATTTAGTTCTTTTTTTTTTTTTGAGTTAAAACAACTTACAAGGGATTTGAACCTTGAACTACATGGTTTATATAATACTTCATAACACAGTGATTGGAAATTGAGTTGTCCTA
Organism: Pinus albicaulis; assembly: GCA_034641835.2. Lineage (NCBI taxonomy): Eukaryota > Viridiplantae > Streptophyta > Pinopsida > Pinales > Pinaceae > Pinus > Pinus albicaulis. The sequence continues at coordinate 1,018,596,221 of CM076575.1, read as the reverse complement.
GTGAGCTACACATCGAGTATCTCAAAATACACTATCTGATAAATTAGTTATAATAAAATAAAATTAATAAAGTGTACTTGATTAACACCTACATGTAGTTTGTCAATAAATATGTTCTCACCTACCCTCTTTGAGAAATTGCAGTTATCTAGGGCAAAATTTTCTCTTTTTCCCTAATAATCTCAAATATTTCAAAGAACTTTGTGCGTTTACCCTAAAGATGGACTCACTTAAGTAGTCTGAAACGTTGGGTTATTAAAACACTTGGAAGAGGTTATTCCTCTATTTGAAAACTAATTCACCTATATGGACTCTCTTTTAAAAAAAAATCAGTCCTACCATGGAAGGGACTTGATGTACAGTGCTACCCTCTTTGAGAAATTGTAGTTATCTAGGGAAAAACTTTCTCTTTTGCCCTAAAAATCTCAAATATTTCAAAGAACTTTGTGTGTTTTCCCCTGAAGATGGACTCAATTAAGTAGTCTGAAACGTTGGGTTATTGAAACACTCGAAACAGGTTATTCCTCTATTTGAAAACTAATTCACCTGTATGGACTCTCTTTTTAAAAAAAATCAGTCCTACCATGGAAGGGACTTGATGGACAGTGCTACCCTCTTTGACAAATTGCGGTTATCTAGGGCAAAACTTTCTCTTTTTCCCTAATAATCTCAAATATTTCAAAGAACTTTGTATGTTTACTCCTGAAGACGGACTCACTTATGTAGACCCAAACGTTGGGTTATTAAAATGCTCAGAACAGGTTATTCCTCTATTTGAAAACTAATTCACGTGTATGGAATCTCTTTTTAAAAAACTCAGTCCTACCATGGAAGGGACTTGATGGACAATGCTACCCTCTTTGAGAAATTGCAGTTATCTAGGGTAAAACTTTCTCTTTTGCCCTAATAATCTCAAATCTTTCAAAGAACTTTGTGCATTTACCCCTGAAGATGGACACACTTAAGTAGTCTGAAACTTTGGGTTATTAAAACACTCGCAACAGGTTATTCCTCTATTTGAAAACTAATTCACCTGTATGGACCCCCTTTTTAAAAAAATTCAGTCCTACCATGGAAGGAACTTGATGGACAGCGCTACCCTCTTTGACAAGTTGCGGTTATCTAGGGCAAAACTTTCTCTTTTTCCCTAATAATCTCAAATATTTCAAATAACTTTGTTTGTTTACCCCTGAAGATGGACTCACTTAAGTAGTCTGAAACATTGGGTTATTAAAACACTCGGAACAGGTTATTCCTCTATTTGAAAACTAATTCACCTGTATGGACTCTCTTTTTTTAAAAATCAGTCCTAGCATGGAAGGGACTTGATGGACAACGCTAACCTCTTTGACAAATTGTGGTTATCTAGGGAAAAACTTTCTCTTTTTCCCTAATAATCTCAAATATTTCAAAGAATTTTGTGCGTTTACCCTTGAAGATTGACTCACTTAAGTAGTCTGAAACGTTGGGTTATTAAAACAATCGGAACAGTTTATTCCTCCATTTGAAAACTAATTCACCTGGATGGACTCTCTTTTAAAAAAAAATCAATCCTTCCATGGAAGGGACTTGATGGATAGCACTACCCTCTTTGAGAAATTGCAGTTATTTAGGGCAAAGCTTTCTCTTTTTCCCTAATAATCTCAAATATTTCAAAGAACTTTGTGCGTTTACCCATAAAGATGGACTCACTTACGTAGTCTGAAACATTGGGTTATTAAAACACTCAGAACAGGTTATTCCTCTATTGGAAAACTAATTCACCTGTATGGACTCTTTTTTTTTTAAAAATCAGTCCTACCATGGAAGGGACTTGATGGACAGCGCTACCCTCTTTGACAAATTATGGTTATCTAGGGAAAAACTTTCTCTTTTGCCCTAATAATCTTAAATCTTTCAAAGAAATTTGTGCGTTTACTCCTGAATATGGACTCACTTAAGTAGTCCCAAACCTTGGGTTATTAAAACACTCGAAACAGGTTATTCCTCTATTTGAAAACTAATTCACGTGTATGGACTCTCTTTTTAAAAAAACTCAATCCTACCATGGAAGGGACTTGATGGACAGTGCTACCCTCTTTGAGAAATTGCGGTTATCTAGGGAAAAACTTTCTCTTTTTCCCTAATAATCTTAAATCTTTCAAAAAACTTTGTTCGTTTACCCCTGAATATGGACACACTTAAGTAGTCTAAAATGTTGGGTTAATAAAACACTCGGAACAGGTTATTCCTCTATTTGAAAACTAATTCACCTGTATGGACTCCCTTTTTGAAAAAAATCAGTCCTACCATGGAAGGGACTTGATGGACAGCGCTACCCTCTTTCAGAAATTACGGTTATCTAGGGCAAAACTTTCTCTTTTGCCCTAATAATCTCAAATCTTTCAAAGAACTTTGTGTGTTTACCCCTGAAGATGGACTCACTTAAGTAGTCTGAAACGTTGGGTTATTAAAACACTCGGAACATGTTATTCCTCTATTTGAAAACTAATTCACCTATAAGGACTCTCTTTTTAAAAAAAATCAGTCCTACCATGGATGGGACTTGATGGACAGTGCTACCCTCTTTGAGAAATTGCAGTTATCTAGGGCAAAACTTTCTCTTTTGCCCTAATAATCTCAAATCTTTCAAAGAACTTTGTGCATTTACCCCTGAAGATGGACTCACTTAAGTACTCCAAAACGTTGGGTTATTAAAACACTCGGAACCAGTTATTCTTCTATTTGAAAACTAATTCACCTATATGGACTCTCTTTTTAAGAAAATAACTAGGTGGTTCAAATCTAACCTTATTTTAGAATATTCTTAATAATAGTCACAAAAGAAAAGTTGAGATCCATCTCAAAAGTAGTTATACATTTTTTTCCATTTTAATTAAATTGATTAAATATAATAAAGTAAATGTGATATGAATATGTGTCATATGAACGTAAATTATGGTTTTTTGAGCATATGATATTAATAAACCATGTATTGGTCCATGATATTATAACAAAGTCTATATATTTATTTATTTATTTTTCTTTTAGCAATTTTTATGATTTTCTTTAATCTTCACATTGTAAAACATATCATGAAATGATTTATGTATATTAACATTTATTAATCATGTATTTTATATAATTTAATGTTACTTCCATGATACCATTTCTATCATACTAATCTCCATATAAAAAATGCTTTTTAACTCAACAATTTTATAATTAAATATAAACAAATTGCATTGATACCAATTCTTTAACTTTATTAATTAAATTTAACTTATATAATTGTAAACTTTTTTCTAAAATAATTAATTTAAATAATATTTTAAATATATTTAATTAATAAATAATAATAATATAATTTTAAAGTGGCCGCTGATTTAGTAAGATACACAAATTTCAAAAAATTGTTCTACATGAAAAGTACGGGGGAAAACAGGAAGGGTCATCCCTTTACCTCTTCATCCTTTAGCTGCCCAATTTTATTTTAATCCAACCCATTTATATACCCACCCTGACATGTCAACATTATTCCAGTGGCCACATTAAAAAAATATTAAAACGTTTGACTTATTATATTCGTAAGGTTACATCACGCAATCTGGCAAGCCACTTGGGGAAGATTCCGAACCCAAGCTTTGTAAAATGTTTACTATGATTGGAGGGCTACATAATGCATATTGCCACGCTCGTCTGTGAAATATCGGGGCCTTTAATTTCTGCGGTCGTAAACTTGGACTTTTCTTTCTTGCTAATTTGACTTTGTCCTTCCACCAGTTTTGGCGTTATCGTAAGGCGGCCGTCATGAAAGACGACATGGACGTGGAAGTCAGAGCTGGTGATAGTCTACAAATTTGTCGGGTGCCCATTCCAAAAGGCTCCTTAATTATTTGGCCGTAGTGTAAAAAATAATTTCGAAATTTTTAGTAAGATTCTGAAAATTTTGGCAAACATAATCTTGTTTTATTTTGGGTGTTATATCAAATTTTGATAGTATTAAATTTATTTTTATTATCAAAAATGCAATTCAAACACTCAACTTCGATGATACATAATCTGAGTTTGAAAACATGCCAATATTTTTTTTCTAATTTGTTACTTTTACATCACGGATATATAATCTCAGTCAGAAAACATGCAAATAATTTTTGTCATTATATATAAAAATATGGCATCGAGCACAGTTGATTTAATGCTACCTTTGGGTTCCTAAGCCCCATTTAATTTTAGAGCACACGATTTTGTCTAACCTGTTTGATTTAACGGGTTTGGGTTCATTAACTCCGTTTTATTCACAGCACAAGATTTTGCCTGATTCACAAGTTGAAATGTTTTCAGATTCTTATCCTTTCGAAGTTTCAGAGCCTGACTTTGAATTCTCTAAAGCTGTGACATAAGTGATATACACCTTGGTTTGTAAGATCCTTCTTTCCTTTTATCCGACCAATTTTGAACTCCAAGCCTTGGAAAGCATGCTGAACAGATTCAACATCAAAGCCAATATGTTTTTACTCTCCACGAAGCTCATAAACCTCATCTTTGGTGGCAGCATTTAACTCTGCATATTGATCCAAATTATTATCAACACAATCAATTCTCAAAGAAAGGTGTTATTTTGTTGTGGTTGTTATAGAAGTGGAAACTTATACAAGTTGTTTATCAGCATTTGCACATGCCTCTGACAGGCTACGTCTAGTAGCAAACATCATATCAAAAAGCTTCCAAGTAACACAGTATAACTTCAATCAAAAACCTCCATATTCTCCATATTCTGACCAAAGACACCAAGTGAAATTGTACACCATATAACTGGATTTTGTTTGTCAAACCATTACTTCATATACTTATGCAAGGATTTGCTGTGAAAATCATTTCTAATCATGTCATTGATGAACCACTTGGGAACCTTAGATTTATTACGAGTTTGGTTCTTGAAAACAACATCATCATCCCACCTCCTTTTCACATTAAAAGATGTAGGATTGAGCAATGGGTTGTCGCGTATCAACTCTGCTTTTTTTAGTTTTAAATCCTCTCTTTTTTTTTTACACTCCATACACTTCTTCTCCTCATCTCTTTCATTTCTTATTCGTTCTAATTCTGCCAATAAATATGTCGTCTCATCTAGTAAACCATTATTACAATAAATCTCCAGTAGAGCATGCAAAGTTGAAATTTGAATACTAATTTTTTGCATCTAACAGAGCCACAATTCCCATATGCCAAAATGAAACATTCATGTGTAACTTGACTTGGCTCATAGCCTAAGCTAATGAAATTCTCGTAGACCAATTCTGACTTTTTCATAAGCCTAGCCTTAACATAATTGGTGGTAATTGAATGGAACGTTGCTAAAGTAGGATTCTCCTTTGACAGGAGCACGCTCTTAAATACTTGTTCCATTTTGCTAAAATCTTGACGCTTTCCATAAGCATCTATAAGTAAATTGAAATTAATGATATCTGATTTACATTTGTCTTTCTTCATATGAGCCAGAACCTACTAATGATATCTGATTTACATTTGTCTTTCTTCATATGAGCAAGAACCTACTCCATTTCTGTGAGAATTCCATGTTTACTATAAGCATCCATCACACCATCCATCACACCATTATAAGTATAAACATTTTTCCCAATCTCATTTGTTTCAACATCCTGCATTAACCTTATCCACCTGACAAGCTTGAGTATAAGCCCTAAGAAGAATGGTGTAGGTTAAAATGTTGGGTTGACATTTAACTTTCTCCTTCATTTTCTCAAAGTATTTGTAGGCTTTTGTGAGAGCCTTTTCATTATCATTAGTATGCAAGTGTGCTTGGATAACTGCATTGTAAACAAAGTGTCAACTCGACATCCAGTCTTGTGCATCTCTAAAAAGAGCCCCATGGGCAAGCGAATTTGGGCCTTGTTTCCCATGATTGATATCAACTTGGAATAAACACCATTGTCTACATGGTACCAATCCTGTTGTTGCATCCATCTGAATACCAATGCTAGTTTTATCAGTTTTATCCACAATAGGAGGTCCTGAGAGTTGTTCCTCTGAGCTTCATTTCCTCCATGATTTAAACACCTTATATTTTCAAATTTTCAAAGAACTAGCAACTGCAAAATTTGTATGTGCTAACAAAACTGAGCTTTTTTTTCTAAAGGGTAAATTCCATTTGCATATAGCAAGTAAAAAATCATAAGTTAAGTTTGAAGTCAAAGTCACTAATAAGAATAATCGAACCCCTCTTAAGGACCTCAATATAGAATATTATCAGAAAATAATGAGCTTACATGATAGCTCATAGCCTACTATATTGTATCTCTAGCCATGTCATAGAAGTTGAATTATTTAATTTATCTAGCTTGAGTTTCATATGAAGGTTTTTCTCCATTCTATTGTGAACCCAATATGACCAATGTCCAAAATTTTAGTTACAATGTCTATTAGATGGAGTGTTATGAAACAAGTTTTGAAAATGAAAAAGATTTCTTGTTGAGGAGTTTAGATGGAGTGCCATACTCAACAATTTGTCCATCCTTTAATAGGAGAACCAAATCACTATCAATAATAGATGGAACCTGATGTGCTATAGTTATGACTGTGTAGGCAGAAAATCGGTGGTGACTTATTTGTTGAATAAACCCATCCACTGAGATCATCTTGGTCACCACAAAACAAAGACACCATATTACCTAGGCCTGTATCATGTTCAATGATTTGAATTTTATTGTTAGTTTTTCTATGCTAATATCATCTTCAGATTTATATTAAAAGTGCTAATCTTTGCTTCTTGTACAAGGGTTTATTGAAGTGTTTATGATTGATTAACAAGTAAATTTGTGGAGATTAAGTTGAATACTTGAACATAAAAAGCATGATACCTAAATGCTAAACAGTAGCATATAAAAACATAGCAAACCATCACAATTGAATCAATAACCCTTTGTTTTGATGAATGAGTTCACCCCTCCTGGGCTACATCTCATTGGCCCAACTTCCATGGCATGGGCCTTTGTATTAGTTCAATTATTCAAATAATGTTGTTTATAGTATCCTATTGCCTCTACAACCTGCTCCAATGTGTCCAAAACATCAAAATCTACCAAGAATGACTCTTCCTGAGCCAAAATTGGTTGAAAATTGACTCAGTTATGGAAAAAACAAAATTTCCTACAATTTCTCCTCCAAATCTGGAGAAGACTCGAGATAGTTCCAACATTTTGGTGGATTCTGCCGAATTTGAAGTTGCCACTAAATCTGCCACCAACTTAATAGAAGGATTAATTAACAGTTAAGATAGCTTAATATAGGATAAGCATGTCTTAACTGCGTGTTTATCCATATAATATAATCTTGGTTTCATTACTTTTAATCCCCGCGGATTAGTGCATAACACATGGTGTAATGATAATCTTTCCCATGTTTGAAAATATGCTCCACCAACGGTCTTTACACTGCAATCATATGGGAGGAGGTTGGTCCCCTCTGAACCCCCATCGTCGGATTCGATGAACAATAAGTAGAGGCGACAATGTATATGGTTAAGACCCAAATGAGAGAGGAGGCGGTAAGACAGTGGAGTGGCGGGGTAGGTCGTGGGTTCAACCCCGACACCATAATATTATTCCAATGCATAATGTTAAACCCATAGTCTATAACTTTGGTTTATAAAACATATTCACCCGCATACATATGACTCTTCCTCCATAGTTTAGACCTTATGTAATATATGTCTACCTGCATAGTTTAGACCTTAGGTAATATATGTTTATATGCATTATTTATATCTGTTTTCCTATCTGCCTCCAATGGTTTCAACCTTGTATATATCCAATATGTCTTCAACCCATAATAATGTTTACCCACCAATGGTTTGAAGCTTGATCTAATATATATATATTAGATCAATCTTCAAACCATCTATAGGTTTTGGTAAACATTATTATGGGTTGAAGACATATTGGATATATAAAGTTGAAACCATCGAGGCTGATAGAAAACGATTATCCGTGTAGCCCGAATTATACAAACATGTCCATACTTTGATTTCATACCATAATTTAGAATTTCAACAGACTTTGATATAATACCATAATTCAAAATTTGAACATAATCCAAAGGTTGGATGGGTCCACCAGAGGGGCAATGTCGCGGCGCCTGACTGCACCACGTGTCTAGCTCTGGTTGGACTAGTCCAACTAAAAAAAAATCTCCTTCAACCTTAGGATAGTTGTAAAAAATTTCATCTCTAAAGTTCACTGGTGAATCTGGTTGTGACACTTGTCACAGTGTCATACCTGGAGTGCTAACTGAGCTGCCATGTCATTAACTTGTCACGTTCTGCAATTTTTTTAGTTGTTTGAGCAAATAGATAGCAGGTAATAACTTCCTCATCTGAAGTCAGATTTTGATGAAACAAATTTCTCTAAATGCCTGGCGATGAACTATTTGTTGTCGTTCTAGTTTGGAGCATTTCTGACCACTTTCATTTTTGAGCTTAATATTGAGCCTCTGACCATTCCTCCCACTATAAGCCTTTTGGACCCAAAAATATACTATAAATTGTTCAGTAGGTGAGGGTAAAACTCCCTCACCCTTTCAATCTCCATCCATTTGGCCTTTAAAGGATTTTGTCCCTTCAGTCCCACTCTAAGGTATTCAACATTCCCTCTTCTTGAAGTTTTGATTCTTCTGTCAAGTATGAGATCTTGCTAGATTTCATCAACATATTCTGGCAAGAAATCATCTATTGATGGAAGCTAAACATGCTCTCCTTGATCATCAATTAAAGTAAGCTCAAAAAATCTCAAATTTTCAACATTAACGATAGAATATATTTCCATATACGGGGGAAAATCTAGCTTAAATGCATTTCTACCAATCTTTTCAGAATTTTAAAAGGACCATAATGGATTGGCTTAAGATTTTTAACTTCCCCTTCAAGTCTTCCTTTTCTGATATATAACCAAACTTCATCTCCATTATGGAATTTGTGATCAACGCGGTGTTTATCATGCCTTGCCTTGTAGTTGCTTTGAGTCTTTTCAAGTTGTTCTTGCACTATGTGATGTACCAACTGAATTTTCTCAATGAACTTCCTTGCCTTATCTATGTCACTGTGACCATCTATAGTGATATCTTCTCAAAGATGAAGTCCAAAGGCAATCTTGGAAACTACGCAAGACATGTCTCAAATGGCAATGTGTTTGTAGAATAATGGTTTTCCCTGTTGTATGCATGCTGAATGTAATGCAATTGTTCATCCCACAACTTAGGATGTTTACTGCAATAACCTCTAAGAATATGAATCACTTCCCTGTTAACCACCTCGGTGTGACCATCTATTTGTGGATGAAAGGTTGTACTCTTCTTCAACTTAGTGTCCATCGTGTCCCACAATTTTGACCAAAAATTACCAAAAAACTAGGAATCTCGATCGCTTACAATAGAAGTAGGAAGACCAAAATGAACCCATACATTTTGAAAGAAAAGATGAGTTTTTTTTCAGCTATACTTTTTTTTTTTTTACATGGCATCAAAAGACACATTTTGTTGAACCTATCTACAACTACATGCAAGTAATCATGACCTTTCCTTGACATTGGAAGTCCTCCTACAAAATCCATTGAGATACTCTCCGAAGGATGTGAAGGTACCAGAAGTGGAGTGTACAATCCTAGTTTCCTATTTCTAGGATTACTTATTGCACACAAAGAACATCCTCTAATGAAACGAGATACACTATCAATCATGTGTGGCCAATAACAATACCTTTGGAGATTCGCTACAGTCTTGCCTACACCGAAATGTCTAGCAATCAATGAAGTATGCGCCTCCCTTATGATATTGTTTCTTTCTCCCTATGGAATACATAAATTTCCCAAGTGATACAATAAACTATTATGCACATGATAACCTAATTCTTCAATTTGGTTTCCTTGGCTCAAGCTTTCATACACACCTTGAAAATCACTATCATATGCATATTGTTCAATGTAATTTTCATGCACGACTGAATTGTGCTTGAGTATAATAGATGAATTTACAATCTAGGCCTAGAGATAATACCAGCTAGTTTATTGTAGATTCCCTTTTTATACTTGATAACAAAATGGAATTGTTGTATAAATCCCATCCATCTAAATGTATTGATTGTTGCAACTTTGACTGTGATTGTAAGTACTGCAATGGTTGATGGTTGGTATGGGTAATGGTCTATTTCCCCATCAAATAGTGCTTACATTTCTTTACACTTTGTACCAATGCATATAAATCTTTGTCATATCTGTATAGTTAGTCACAACTCCATTAAAAATTTCAAAATGAAACGAAATGGGCTTACCATGCTACATGAGAACTGCTCCCATGGTGTAATCACTAGCATATGTTTGGATCTCAAATGGTTGTCTAAGATTCAGAAGAGCTAATACCAGTGCTGAGCTGATCTTTTGTTTTAAAGTGTCAAATGCGTTTTGCTGCATATCTCCCCAATGGAAGACTTTCTTGACACTTGTCAATTCATGTAATGAAGTTTCAATGGAAGAAAAATTAGCAATGAACTTCCTCCAATATTGTGTTGCCCCAAGAAAGCTTCTTACCTTCGTAACTGTAGTGGGCTTGGGCCAATTCAGAATGACCTCAACTTTGGAAGGGTCTATCTTCAACTCACTTTCTCCAAAAATGTGTCCCAAAAACACTAAAGAAGTCTTTCCAAACTCACACTTTGACATCTTTAAAAATAACTACTCTTTTTTCAAGACATTGAGTACCTTGTTCACATGCATGACATGTTCATCTCTTGATTTGATGAATATAAAAATATCATCTAAGTAAGCATGAAAAATTCATCTAGAAATGGTCGTTAAACATCATTCATAACTCTCATGAAAGTATATGGATTATTTGTAACATAGTTACTAATCAAACAACAACTATTACCTCAAAACGGGAACTCTAACCAAAAAAACATCAAAAAACCATGAAAAAACAAGCTGAAAACGAAAAGTTGTATTCTGGAATAACCTTTTTTTTTTAAGTAAATTTTCAACATTTTTTCAAAATGGAAGAAAAAGCCTTTTTTTTGTGCAAAAAACACCCTGAAAAATGAAAAGTTGTACTGTGGAATAACTTCGTTTTTTTCAGGGTAAATTGTCAACATTTTTAAAAATAGACATAAAAACCAATTTTTTTCCTGCAAAAAACACCATGAAAACAGAAAGTGTTGAAACAAAAATTTTAGAATAATAAAAATTTATATTAAAAATTAAAATAAAAAAATAACATTCTAAAATAATAGAAAAAATCATTAATTTTTTTTAATTAAAAAAAATAAATTAAAAAAAATTAACAAAAAAAGAAATAAAAAACATTTTAAAAAATTAAAATTTAAAAATATATTAAAAGTTAAA